>SJYC01066605.1:0-22763 GCA_006408675.1 Madoqua kirkii | reverse complement strand
CTTTAGGCCCAGGTGAACGCACTCCAGCTGGTGAACAAGCCGGGTCCATGGTCTATGTTTCTCAGAGAATCCGAGCAGCGCTGGAGCCGGGCTTTCCCTGCTTCTGGAGGAGGGGGTGGGTGAACAGGTGTGGCATGCATGTGAGAAACACCTCTGCAGTATTTATTTTGGTGGGTGTTGACTGCCTCTCTGATCTTCTCGGGGTTCAGTTTGCCAGCTGGGAGCAGGGCCCTGTGGTCGGTGGTCACCAGCGGCATCCCCACGTCTCCCCGCCCTGCAGCCCAGCGCCCTGGCCTCGCTCCTGAGCGCTGGGCCTGGCACAGGCTCCAGGGCTTTGCGAGCCGCCCATCCGGCCATGAGTGCCACTCCGAGCTTATGGGTGGAGACCCACAGCTCCTGGCAGTGGGAGGTGTGCCCTGGAGGTTCGTGCCTCTCTGCTGCGGTTCCCGATGTGGCCCTGGCTGCCCAGCTCTGCTGAAGGGCTGGCCTGTTGCCCCTTCAGCCAATCTGTGGTCTGGCTGCAGGCAGTGCCCCTGCCGCCCACCCCTCGCCCCGCCCCTGGGGGACCCGCTCCATTCCAGGCCTGCCGTCCGGCCTCACACAGACTGCTGCCCAGTGGGCTCCATTCCTTCCTCCCCGGCCTTCTGCCCTGTTAAGCGGGGCTTGCTGCCCCAAGCGGATGCCCTCCCCTTTGCTTAGAAGAAAGGAAGCCTGGCCCTAGACTCTGTCCTGGCGTCCAGGCAGGACCAGTGCCCACTGCAGTGGCCTCAGGATGCCAGTCACCCGGAGATGCCTTCCAGGTCTCCGCCTCGGCGTCTTCCACAGTGTGACGTGGCTGTCAGCAAGCAGACCCAGAGGTGGTGCAGGTTTCTGGGGTTCGGTCGGTGTCCGTGTTCATGTTTGTTTAAGGGACGTGCGTGACTGAATGTGGATGTGTGCCTGAGGGGCCCGGGCCCCGCGCTGGAGCCCTGCTGCCCGCACGGTGCTCGTGGGGGCGGACGTTCTCGGTGACCTACCTCCCCGCCTCTCCACGCCCGTGCTGGCCCAGAGCGAGTTGTGACGAATGTGGCTGGCTGAGACTAGGCTGGTAGAGTAGTTCCAGGAAGGTGAAGGTGTGTGTGTGGTCTGGATGGGTTTTGTTGGCTATTCAAGTGACTGTTTTATACCAAAGGTATTAATATGGGCAGCCTTTGACAGTGTCTTCCCCCAAAAATGAGTTTATATTTTGAAATGGTTTTTACTGCTTAGACTTTGTACATCCGGCCCTACTTGGGACAGTTGTATGCCTTTATTTTGTATCCAGCAGCAAAGCCTGCAGTAAAACTTGCAAACAATCATGACCGAACCTAAAAATCACATACAGGGGTAGATGCTTTTTAAACTGTCGCGCGGGCAACTTTCGTATATAGGCCACCTGGATTTTATTAAGTGAAGAGGACGGGAGGGAGGGGGCTTAGTTAAATATGGTTTGTACATATTTTCTACTGTGGAAGTTTTAAGCACCAGCCCTGTTGGTGGGGTTGTCCTTTTCTAGAACGGTAAAGTGAGTGTCAGTTCTGATGTTTTCCGTAGGAATGGAAAAGCCATCATGTACGTTCTTTTGTTTTTAAATGTTTATGTCAAGAGTGAGCTTGTGGATCAGTCTGAGCTGTCGGGGCTCCTACACTTTATGATTTAATAATGTTTCTGGCCGTCTGTATTTTCACTTCTCCTCCAACTTGGCACTTGGGGTCTTTGCTTCCCTGGGATATGAACAAGTCCATGCAAGCATTCCATGGTGAGTGATGCTGTTAGCTGCCTATAGCCGGGAGCTGATGATGACGAAGCGTTGGCTGGTCCAGGGCTCTGTTATCAGACATATTCTTCAAGGAACTGATCTCTTACGTGAGCACGAAGGGTCAGCAAAAGTCAGTACCTGTATTTAAGAACCATCCAAGCAAATCACTGGCCCTAAGATTTGTTAAAGAGTATAGTTTTTATTACACTGTAATAACTTACAGTGGGAAAAACCAATATGGCTTTGGGTCCCTCATAGTCAGATTTTTTTCCAAATAAGTCATTGATTGCAGTGACTGGGGGCCCTCTGCCCATGACACTTCCTGGCCGGGCCTCACTGTTGCCCGCCTGCAGTGATTTAGCAGGGTGGTCGCCATGCAGGTACCCCAGCCCTCCGTCTGGAACGTGGGCTCCCTACTACCCAGAGTCACTGTAACACGTGTGTGTCACTGACCTTTGTCTTTGTACCACGGGAAAAAGTACACTTTGAGCTTCAGAAGCAGTCTCTGTATGTTGTACCAGCCTCTGTGGATGTATGTAAAATAAAAGTTACATATAACGCTTCTACTTAAATCTTTTTTTGTGGATCTTTTCAGAAACGCCCAGCACAGTCCGGCCACTGCACTGAGGTGCGGTTCAGAACAGAGATCCCACCTCCAGGTTGCTCAGAGTGAGAAAAGCGGAGTCATTTTTCGGAGTGTTTGAACTCCCGACACTGGCAGGAAGTCTCGGGTGGAGAGCCTGCAGAACTGGGGTAGACACAGATGGTCGGTGAGCGACTCTCGCCCTGGCGCGCAGGTGTGAGGTGGGGATTTTCCTGAGTTTCACTTACTGAAAGCAGAATTCACATTTTGCAGCTATATGCGCTCAGACCACGTATTTCATTCTGCCTCAGGGGCAGCAGACAGACTCTGTCGCCCACCCCCATAATGACATACTCAAGTGCCCATCGAGCGCAGGTTTAAAAGCACCCCCTTGGGCGATGAGGGGTTGGCGTAAGATGCGTTTCCCGTCCCTCAGGGATGATCCTTTTCCCAGAACTGCTGGAACCTTTGCTTGAAGGTGTTGCTCGCGGGCCCAGATTTGAGCTTCCTGGGCGGTCTCCTCGGTGGCAGCAAAAATGGCGATGGGCGAGGTCAGATGCCATCTTCCATCAGGACTTCGTGCGGACTGATACCTGGTGAGGGGTACACACGGGGCTGAGGTCTCGCCTCACTTGGAAGGACGCCCACATGGCCGAGGCAGACGTGGCCAAGCTGTGAGCAGCTGGCCCCGCCACCCGTACCATCCCCACAGCCCAACCCCCGCCGTTAGCTGAGCCACATCTAGAAATGGGCTCCCTGAGGCCTGCTAGCTTCAGCCTGAGCCAGCCAGGGAGAAATATGGGGCAAAGGCTTTAAGACAGCATGTAAACCGAAAAATCACCTGATCCGTTAGGTTAAAAGTCACACTTAAATATTTTGTCCCTGTTGACAGAATCCATTTCATCGTTAAATGTGTATGAGATGCTCCATGTCGTTAGGCCATTTTCAAATTGGTTTGTAGCAAACTGTGAATCCTTGGTACATACACAACATAATCTTAAAGGGTCAAACACCTTGGGGTGGAATAGTTGTCATTTCCCAGCCAAGTTGGATCAGACTTGCTAGGGAGCAGCACTAGGCCTGATTTGTTAGCATGGACCTGTTTCCCAACCTCTGCTCCTCGGTCCCAGGGGCCGCCTCCCATTCCAGAGCCCAGGCCTCACCCTCCACTGGTAGCATCATGGTGTCCCGGGGGTGGTGACGGGGGAGACATGAACGCTTGGTATTTTTCAAAGCTCGCCAGGAGTTTCCCACATGGAGACTCGCTTGAGGACCACGTGTTAAGGCATCAGGCCTTCACCACCCAGTAAAGAGTTGGGCTTGGATACTTAATACTGAGAAGAATGTCAGTTTCTGGTCCACTGACAACTACATGTGGTGAGTAAACTGCTTCCTTTTCATTTAGTGTTTGCATCTGCACCTCTAGTACCCATTCCTGACTTGTTCAGTGCAGATTCGGACAGAGGAAGAAATTAACTAGAGGATGATTCTGGTCAGCCTGTGAAAGTGTTCGTCACTCAGTCATGTCTGAGTCTTTGTGACCCCATGGACTGTAGCCCACCAAGCTCCTCTGTCCATGGGATTTCCCAGGCAAGAATCCTGGAGTGGGTTCCTGTTCCCTTCTCCAGGGGATCTTCCCAACCCAGGGACTGAACCCAGGTCTCCCGCATTGCAGGCAGATTCTTTACTGTCTGAGCCACCAGGGAAGCCCAAGGAGGACTGAAATTAGGAGGATTTTAACCTGTCGTCTCATTTAAGACAGCTCACGCCTCCCTCCCCCAGACCCAGCCACTCACCACTGTTAACTGTCCGTTTTTATCTTTATAGATTTGTTCCTCTGGTCCGGTGTCAAAAACTATTGTGCCTTCTTTTCCAGGACTAATACAAAACTGTAAACTTAAAATATTAATACACAAAGTGATAAATTATCAACATGCTCCATTATTTTTCTCCCCCAGCTTTGGTTCTGCAAAAGAAATTCACTTGTGATGCTTACTAGTTTCAAGATCAAATTCCTGTTTCATTACAGACTTTAATTGTACATTTGAGTAATCAGAAGAAAACCAATGTTGCAGTTAGGAAAATGGCCATGCATTCTTAGAGTTACTCTCCAATCAGTTTAGCACAGCTCTTCCACAGACATCGGCAGCAGGGTGGTGGCTGTCAGCTGCTCTGGCCCTGGGGTCCCCCTTTCACCTGGTGGCAGCTTCCCTTAAGACCATAAGCACCTCTTTGGAAAACTAGATGGTAAGGCCCCTGTTGGTTCCCTTAGGAAACTGAGTGATCACTGACTTCATTTCCCAGGAGGCGAGGAAGGAAGAAAGTTGTTGCAGGCAGGCAGTGCTTGCTTTTCGGGAAGGGGCAGGCATGGGTGAAACATTTAACGTTTGCCTCTTCCTTGATCTGTTAATACATTATTGACCAGAGACGTATTAATATGTCTTTTGTTAGTCAAATGTTATTGACTAGAGTTGTATCAATACATTTTTAGAAAGTGATGCAATTAACATCACCGTACCTAGTTGTTAGAGCTTAAAATTGATCAAAGGTTCATTATACCACTACAGTTGTCATTATCATTCACATTTTGCCCCATCAGATTTTTGTTCCAACCTTGTGTGTATCATAAATGCCAAGTTTATTACCGTAAAGTTTTCAAAAATGACACATCGTGAAATTCTGAATGGAGAAGGATGTTTTGGTGAATCTTACACAGGTGCTTTGTCTGATTGCCCGAGCAACACAGATACCAGTGTCTCAGAAGATGATAGTTCTTCCGAATATAGTTCTGATTTAGACGGTGTGCGTGTTAGACCAACAGAAAGACAGAAAACCTGAGTGATTGGTTCTGATATGGAAAGTGAAAATGAAGCGGTGCTGGGGAAGACTTTCCAGGCATGTCAGGTGTAACTGTTGAATATAATAGTGTTATATTCAATAGGTAGTGAATTAACAATTATATTTTTGGTTGGCCAAAATAAACATCACTGGCCACAGGTGTTAGTTTCTGTAAAATTCCCCCAGTCCATAATGAGATGATAGACATTTAACACTGAGGAACTTAACTGAGTCCAGATGCAACCACCTACCTTCCCTGAACAACATTTACGAGGCTTTCCTTCTTAACCAGCATGGCGAGCTTAGTAACTGCTTCAAATACGTGTTCGCACTGTAAGATGACATCCCCCTGCAGCAGAGAGGAGAGGACACAGCCGTTTCAGCGCCGTGTGCTCAGTCACTCAGCCGTGTCCGACTCTGTGACTCTGGACTGTAGCCCCCCCTCTTCTGTCCATGAGGATTCACCAGGCAAGAATCCTGGAGTGGCTTGCCATTTCCTCCTCCAGGGGACCTTGCCAACCCAGGGATTGAACCCGCATCTCTGCGTCTCCTGCATTGGTGAGCAGGTTCTTTACCACTAGCGCCCTTCAGTCACAGTGGTTCAGGGAAAAATACCACTGAGGTTTCACTGGGGGCAGCTGAAGATATCGGCAGTGTTTCTCCCTGTGAACAGCCCCACGGCCAGCAGTTACCTTTTGCTTGATGTCTGCTTGCGAAACGTGAATGACTAAGATCCCGTCACTGAGGTGCTGGTGGAGACACCTTAGGGCAGATGCAAAGTCAGGGGCCAGGAACTGGATAAGTTGACGCAAAGACAGAGAGGCCCTCTTGGGGGTTCCCAACCCCATGCTTTTTCCCTCCTAGCTGGGCTTTACGGGGTGGCAGGCAAATACTCCAGCAGTCAGTGTCTGTGCTTGGAATAAGAAGCTGTCACAGGTGACTGGCATCGTACCTGGATGCTGGAGTGAGATGCCATGGGCCTTTATGCCAGAATCAGGCACAGGCCAGGCCTGGCTGCCCTGGGTTTTGTGGGCACCCTTCACTTAGGTCATTTTTAAAACATTTATTTGGCAGTGCTGGGTCTTAGTTGTGACATGTGGGAATCTGGTTCCCTGTCCAGAGCCCCCTCAACAGGGAAACTGGGCCCTCCGGGCCCCCTGCATTGGGAGCACAGAGTCTTAGCCACTGGACCACCAGGGAAGCCTTTCACTTGGTCTTTCAATGAAGGAGTTGCTTCCTTGCTGGTGCTCCTGGGAGCTGAATCCACCCAGTGAGTCAGCTTAAGATCGCCTGCTTTTTACCTTTGAGGGTGGGGTACTCTATTTTCTGCTTGATTTTGGCAAGTTCCACCACGTAGGCTGCTTTCTGAGTGAGGATGAGCTGCCGCTGCCGCGTCTTGAAGCCTTTTCTGTTGTATTTAGTGACCGGGACGCCGTACTGCAAGGAGGTGCCCGTCACTGCGAGGGATGCTCAAGTCACAGGGGAGGGGGCAGACCACCGAGTCCCCTGTTACTCAGACTCCAGCATCGTGGCTTCAGGCACTCAGCTGAGAGGGGCTCAGATGGTGCACAGGTGGGTTTTCTCTGAACCCTGGCTCTCTGTGAGATAGACATGATTCCTGGCTTTGCCTGTGATGTGACCTGAAGAATTCAAGGCCCCGGCATTGGCCTCACCAGGCTGCTCTGAAAACTCAGCAGAGATGAAGACACTCTGGGCGCTGGAGAGCAATCTAACCCAGTCACCAGTCTCTGGTGCCCAGGAGACCGAGTAACTCAGCAGCCCCCGAGCTGCCACGGTCACTGGCTGCTGCGTGCCTGTGCCCCTCACACCCCCGACCCCTCTGCCCTCCCCATTCACAGAAACAAAGGCACCGAGACCATAAGTCACCTGCCCGGGAGCCGCACAGCTCAGTTACAAAGCCCTCACCCCCGCCACGCTGCTTCTAGCGGGATGTTTAATGATTACGTGCACAGCCACATTCCACTCAACTTCACAGGACATCAGACACAGTGGGGTGACAGATAAGGGCCGTAACAACAGCAATGGGCACCAAAGATTACAGGCCCCCCTCGTCTCCGCATCTGGAGCAGCACAGCTGAGAGCTGGGGCCACACAGTGCACCCCTGCTTTCAGATAGTGCGTCCAGCCCCGCTTTGTGTAGGAAACAGACCCTATTCTCAGACCTTGAGGGGAAGTCCTGTCTCAGGCGAGGACACACAGCTCCTTACCTGGACTTTCTCGCTGCTGAGGAGTTGAAGCACTTTGGGGCTAATGTCTCCCTCATCTGAGGAGGCAACCAGAACACAGCGAGTCATCACTGGGTACCAGCCTGGGGCGGAAGCCAGAGACATCGGCTGGCTTACATCCCCCTGTGACCTAGACCTCAGGCTGGGAGATGGCTGTCAGGAAATGCTAGGCGTCAAACATCTTCCTTTGACTTTTTTTTTTTAATGGGGCAAACGAGCATGTAGGTGGAAAAAGGGACTTACCTATTCGGCTGTTGGCAAAGGGCTGATTGAGACTTTCTGCATAGCCTTCTTTCTTTCCCCTGAATATTTCACTCGCGACCACCTTTTCCTGCATCTGGTATAGTTAAAAGTACACAACGGTAGCCATGAGGCTCTTGGGGACCCAAGGAGGTGCATGTTAGCACTGACTTTCCTGAACAAGTCAGGCTCCTTGGGGAGCCTTGCCACACCTCTGCCGAGGAGTCAAGCACGCAGAAGTCAAAGCACATCTGGCCTGGGCCGAAGCTCCAAACATTCTACTGCCGAGGGGCTGAAGCTGACGCTTGGGCTTGTCCCTACTTGCAGTGACTTCTTGGAAGTAGAATTTCACTGTTTGAGAGAGCACTTTCTTCTAGGTCAGAGGTGACAAACTGCAGCCCACGGGCCAAATCCAGTAAAGCGCTGTGAGTGGTGTATGTTTTGGAGCATGGCTGTGCCCTTCATTACAGGTTGTCTCCGGCAGCTTGCGTGCGGCCGTGGCACAGTAATTTCAACAGAAATGGTGTGGCCCACAAAGCCTAGAATACTGCCCTCTAGCTCTTTATAGAAGAACAAAAATCTGCTGACTGGCAGATGAAATAAAACCACACCTCCAGAGAGGGCGCCAGCTGGATGGTGTTTCCATGGTAACAGTGCTACCGAGAGTGATGGTGCTTATGACTCCTGCCAGTTCAGGAGGGCTCTGTGCTAAGTGGTCCACGCGATCTTATCCTCAAGTCATGTATGAGGCACGAGCCTTGTGTGACCCTCGTTACAAGTGAGACGGTGAATGAGGACCGCTGACCCTCGCGGGGCTCCACCCACCCCTCTCTGGTCCTGCTACCTGCCCGCATGCCACGTGCCTACCAGGGCCCTCCTCTCGGCGGTGATCCCACGGCAGTACTTCCAGACCAGGTTCCTGGTGCACATCTTCCTGAGCAGATCGGATGCCTGTGTGGGGAACACACCCGTTTTCCACCTGCCCCCCTCACCTGCCCCCACTTTCAGGCTTCAGCCAGCAAAACAGAAGCTTTGAAAGCAGCACTGAACTTGGTGTGATGTACAAGCTCAGCGTTAATATTTTCTAATCAAAGAGAGCTGCTCATCTTCCAGTCTTTGCGCTAAACTGTCTGAAGGCTAACAATCTTATGGCTAAACTGGTGGTTTTTAACCTTGAATGAGTTTTGAGTCCTCTGGATTGCTGGCTAGGAGGTTCCAAGAGACGCTGACTCAGGGGCCCCGGTGGGAGGGGGCCCAGGAATCTTACAGTCACCCCCATTCTGCGCTCCAGACACACAGGGTCCCCGCAGCATCTTCTGAGAAACACTATTCTAGGCGACCATCCCTGAATCCATGTGAAAGGTTCCAGAAGGACAGAAGCCATTCAGAAGTGCCGTGTGTAAAGAGACCTCCTCTGGTGTCATACTTCGAGAGAGAATATGACAGATTCTGCGTTCAGTTGCTCAGGCATCGCCCTCACGGGGAAATGCTTTATCTGGGGAGGCAGCACAGAGCAACAGTCTTCCCTGGTGGCTCAGCTGGTAAAGAAGCCACATACAGTGCGGGAGACCCGAGTTCGCTCCCTAGGTTGGGAAGATGCCCTGGAGAAGGGCATGGCTACCCCCTCCAGTGTTCTGGCCTGGAGAATTTCACGGACTGTACAGCCCATGGGGTCACAGAGAGACACGACTGAGCGACTTTCACTAAGCTCCACCCACGCCGTCTGCCACGTGTGTTCTGGAAAGGTCCTTACAGTCGCCAAGATGCCAGGAGGCCTCAGCCAGCTCTTGTCCAAGACGTTCTTCGGGACGTGATGCCGAAGGTTCAAGATGTAATTCTTGCGCACGAACACAATGAACTCCTCGTTGTCAGGACAGAGGGGCCTGTTGCGATTGATGAACCCCTTTATGAACCTACGCGGGAGAGAGTGGTGTTAGTTGCCTATTTCCTCACTTCCTGTTTCTTCACTGAGTTCTCTCCTGCACTGGTTTGAGTCAGCGTCGGCCAAAACGATGGGAGATTAAATTTGCTCACCACGTAGGACCACGGGTCGAGCCTGCCCCCAAAGACATGTTCTGTTTCACCCACGCCATGCTTTGGTTTTGAGTAACCTGAATCTGTTGCCAAACGCAACACACGGGAGGTATTGCATGAAAGCCAGATTTCCAGCTTTCCTTGAAAGAGCCAGAGGTCTGGCCCAAGAGCCGTGGGCTGAAGCGGGGTGATGACCACCCCACTGAGGTGGACAAGGGTTTCTTTTGGCCTCGGTACCCACCCCACCATTCATCCCAGGTGGTGAGACCTGCTGCACCAGCCTGGCCCCAGAAGGCATCTGTGACTTGAGAACTAGGCTAAGAGAAATGTCCAGTGTTGCGAGCTGTGATCACCGTCAGTGAGGATGCTCAGAGGAAGGAGATCCGCAGCATCTTCTGAGAAACACTATTCTAGGCGACCATCCCTGAATCCATGTGAAAGGTTCCAGTAAGGACAGAAGCCATTCAGAAGTGCCGTGTGTAAAGAGACCTCCTCTGGTGTCATACTTCGAGAGAGAATATGACAGATTCTGCGTTCAGTTGCTCAGGCATCGCCCTCACGGGGAAATGCTTTATCTGGGGAGGCAGCACAGAGCAACAGTCTTCCCTGGTGGCTCAGCTGGTAAAGAAGCCACATACAGTGCGGGAGACCCGAGTTCGCTCCCTAGGTTGGGAAGATGCCCTGGAGAAGGGCATGGCTACCCCCTCCAGTGTTCTGGCCTGGAGAATTTCACGGACTGTACAGCCCATGGGGTCACAGAGAGACACGACTGAGCGACTTTCACTAAGCTCCACCCACGCCGTCTGCCACGTGTGTTCTGGAAAGGTCCTTACAGTCGCCAAGATGCCAGGAGGCCTCAGCCAGCTCTTGTCCAAGACGTTCTTCGGGACGTGATGCCGAAGGTTCAAGATGTAATTCTTGCGCACGAACACAATGAACTCCTCGTTGTCAGGACAGAGGGGCCTGTTGCGATTGATGAACCCCTTTATGAACCTACGCGGGAGAGAGTGGTGTTAGTTGCCTATTTCCTCACTTCCTGTTTCTTCACTGAGTTCTCTCCTGCACTGGTTTGAGTTAGCGTCGGCCAAAACGATGGGAGATTAAATTTGCTCACCACGTAGGACCACGGGTCGAGCCTGCCCCCAAAGACATGTTCTGTTTCACCCACGCCATGCTTTGGTTTTGAGTAACCTGAATCTGTTGCCAAACGCAACACACGGGAGGTATTGCATGAAAGCCAGATTTCCAGCTTTCCTTGAAAGAGCCAGAGGTCTGGCCCAAGAGCCGTGGGCTGAAGCGGGGTGATGACCGCCCCACTGAGGTGGACAAGGGTTTCTTTTGGCCTCGGTACCCACCCCACCATTCATCCCAGGTGGTGAGACCTGCTGCACCAGCCTGGCCCCAGAAGGCATCTGTGACTTGAGAACTAGGCTAAGAGAAATGTCCAGTGTTGCGAGCTGTGATCACCGTCCAGTGAGGATGCTCAGAGGAAGGAGACGGAGTGGAGGTCCTCGGGGCTGGCGTCTTCTCTGCCCGAAGCCACGAGTCTCAGCCAAGGCCACGACCACCCTCCGCAGCACGGGGGCCGCACTGAGAAACCTCCCTGCTTCCCCAAAGCCGACGGGGAACTTACTTTCGCACAGTCTGCACCGCCCACCTCCTCCTCTCGGCCTCCTTCCGAGCCAGGGCTCCCCGCCAGTGTGCTTCGAGTGTCGTGGCTGAAAGAGGCCACCGCTGGCATCAGGAGGTGCGTGCAGTCCCTTAAATACCAGAGCCTCAACTTCGAGAATGATGCACCCCCTCCTCAGACACCTGGACGCCGCTGCAGCGCTCTGCCAGCCCCCGAGATGGAGAGTGGACGAGAGTCTTCAGTCTCTACCCAGAGGGACCCCTGACCCAGGGGGACAGGAGCAGAGGGAACTGGGGTGCATAAAGGCAAAGCCTGAAACCGTGCTGGGGGCCGGGTTCCCCAGGCCTTTTTGAGGGAACAGAGTGGCCCTCGGTGGCACAGGTTGGCCCCGCCCCTGCATTTGCCCTGCCTCTATCCCGTGTAGAGTTTTAGCCATCTACACTAAAAATTGGGACATACAAAAATTACACTTCTGGCTCGTGTCCCAGTTTTTAAAAGCTTTTCAGATTTTTTTTCCAGTTAATTATGAAACTCAAAAGTGCTTTTCTTGTGTTCCTCATGGCAACACTGTTACAAAAACAAACAACCGGAGACAACCCAAATGTCTTGTCAACAGAACAGCTAAATTGTGGTACGCTCATAGAGCACCAGGGGTCAGCAAACTGTGGTCCCCGGGACCAACTGCCCCGTTTGTAAATAAAGTTGTATTGCAACAAAAATATCGCAAAAAAATACAAATGATATAATTTTATGGAATTCAAAACAGTCCCGCAAGTGTATTATTTCATGATGCATCCAGAGATGATAAAATTGTAAAGAAAAACAAGGAAATAATAATGCAAAGTTCAGGAGAGTGGTGTGTGTGTGGAGGGAGGGGGTGATGCTGAAAAGTGATTTGGGAGGGACAGAGCACAGGGGCTCCAAGAACAGTCATGGTGTTAATAACCTTAAAAAAAATTGTCCTTTAAACACACATATATGTTGTGGATCAAATAAAACATGTCTACAAAACAGGTAGAGACTGCAGTGTTATAATCTCTGCTCAACCTAGACAGCATATTAAAAAGAACAAAGGTCTGTATAGTCATAGACATGGGTTTTCTAGTAGTCAGGTATGCAGATGAGGGTCAGACCATAAAAAAGACTGAGTGCCAAAGAATTGACGCTTTTGAACTGTGGTGCTGGAGAAGACTCTTGAGAGTCCCTGGGACTACAAGGAGATCAAACCAGTCAGTCCTAAAGGATCAGTCCTGGGTGTTCACTGGAAGGCCTGTGGATGACAGGGAAACGGTGGGTCATGGCAAACTGGAGAGGTCCTGTCCAGCTCTTACCTGCTTGTCTTTTTCTCAGGTACACTCTCCTTTCTAGGCAGCATTTGTACGTGGCTTGGATTCTCGCAACTTAAAAGAAAACAAAGCTTTTGGTGAGGTGGCTTTCAATTGTGCATCTTAGCAGTTGTGATCTTCAGAAGGGGTATCAGCAGTGGCCCTGGGGGCATGCAGGGTAGAGGTGACCGAAGAAGCCGTGGGATGTGGCAGGAAGGACCCTATTAAAATCAGGGCAGGGACTTCCCTGGGGGTCCAGTGGTTAAGAACCCACCCACCAATGCAGGGGACAGAGGTTCAGTCAGGGAAGAGCCCATGCGCCACGGGGCACCTACGTTCCTGTGCAGCTAGTGAAGCCCGCACACCCTGGAGCCCATGCCCCCCACAAGAGTCCCCACAGTGAGAAGTCAGCACCGCAACGAGGAGGAACCCCCGCTCGCCGCAACTAGGGAGAGCCCCCGTGCGGCAGTGAAGGCCCAGCGCAGCCAAACACGAGACAGAATTTTAAAAATCAGGGCAGAGGGGAAAACCAGACCTAATTGATGTTTACTAAACTCAAAGGCATCTTCAGTAGCAAACAGAGTTCTGGGGAAGCGAATGAATATTTTGGTTCTAGAAATGAAAAAAAAAACATTTCATTATTCACTGGTCATCATCTGTAGTGGGTTGAATAGTATCCCCTCCTCCAAATTCACATCCACTTAGATCCTCAGAATGTGATTCTTATCAGAAATAGGGTCTTTGGAGATGCCATCAAGGTAAAGATTGAGGAAAAAAAAAAAACACTGAAGTAGGGTGGACCCTAAATCCTATGAGAGTGTTCTTAGAGAAAGACACACAGAGGGACACGGGGAGAGGGCAGCTGGAAGCGGCATGGGAGGAGCCTCCCGGCGAGACTGCGAGGGGACACAGCCTCTGACAGCTGGGTTTTGCCTTCTGTCCTCCAGAACTGAGGGACAATAAACTTCCGTTGTTTTAAGCCAGTGTGCCTACAGTTAATTTGTGATGCAACCCTAGGAAACTAATTCACTATCCAAACCCCAAGTTACTTCCCTGAGCTTTAAAAGGTGATGACACAGAATATGGGTCCAAGTTTAAGAGAAGATCCCACCAAGTGGCAAAGACTAATTAGAAATGTGTTTATGTTTTGTTGCCAAGCTGTGTCCGACTCTTTATTGCGACCCCATAGACTGTAGCCCACCAGGGTCCACTGTCCATGGGATTCTCCAGGTAAGAACACTGCAGTGGGTTGTCATTTTCTTCTCCAGGGGATCTTCCCGACCCAGGGATCGAACCCACGTCTCTGGCTTGGCGGTGGATTCTTTACCAGTGAGCCCCTCACTGATCTCATAGTGTCAGCCCACCCCCTTCCCCCAGCCCCAACACTTCAAAGGAAACGTCCCAAGGCAGCCACTGGAGGGCAGCACCGCGTGGTGTCACAGGAACCCACTTTCTCATCCGAGGTTATGGATGGGGGCAGATACAACCTCTGACCCCCATGACCCACCTCCTTTCAGATGTGCTATGCTCAATTCCCCTCAGAAATCCGGTTTGGAAAAGTCACTGCCTCTTGAAGTAGGGCCCAGAATACAAGAGTAAAGGATGGGATGGGGCCAGCATGGTCGTAGAGGGCTATATACAAATTGGCAGGCAAAGCCCATTGGCAGATTCAAAGGCAGAGATCCCTAAGGCTGCCATCTCTGTGGCCTGAGAATGGAGCCTCCTCATGCCCGGCCCTGTCCTATGCAATCAAATCAACGCTGACTAGAATGACAAACAGAGCGGACGAAAATCATCCTGGTTGGCCCCACTGAGCTCTGCCTCAAGCCTTCAACACGCAGGAGAGCAATGACAGCTGTGCAGTGATGAGACCCCGAGCTCCGGAACACCACCTTCCGGGAAGCTGGAGGAGCCATCACGTCACAGGAGTCCCACCCCCACCCCACCCTACCCGCCCCCCCAAGAAGTCGGGCGCACATTTGAGAAAGGAAGGAATCCAGGCACACAGAGGTGAGGGGGCTCCCGTCCTCCTGTTGACACAAAGTTCATCCCAGCTCCTGATGTAGATTAAGAACCCAGGGCTCCTCTACACTTAACCTCCAGTAGGCAGCAATGTAGCCTTTCTTGCCATTTAGAGTTTGCGATACTGGGTTTTATTATAAGAGAGACCTGTCTGGTCTTTGTCCCATGGCAGTGTCTCAGCTCCCCAAACCTGTGTGATTTCCCAAATGAGCAACGGGGGCTTCTTTTGTTAATGCTCTTGGTTCTTGCTCCTGAAATAGCTTCCAAGCGATACATATGAAATAGGTGTCTTTTTAAAAATTTCTTTCCATTATGGTTTATTGCATGATGTTGAATATAGTTCCCTGTGCTGTACAGTAGGACCTTGCTGTTTATCAACTTTAAATATAGTTTTATATGCCAATCCACACTCCTATTTTATCCCCCTGACCTTCTTTTCCCTGGGTATCGTTTATTATTAATAACAAACCCCTTTCAACTGCACCATCACCTAACAAGTGATATTTGGAAAGCCCCTCAATAACCTAAGGATGGGAACTGGTCCAGGGAAACCAGTCTTGAAATTAGAGAGTTGGAAGTTACAGCCCCACTGCTTTGGAGGGGAGAGGGGCTGGAGGTGGAATGAATGACCCTTGGCTAATAATTTTATCAATCATGTCTGTGTAATGAAGCCTCCATCAGTTCAGTTCAGTTCAGTTGCTCAGTCGTGTCCGACTCTTTGTGACCCCATGAATCGCAGCACGCCAGGCCTCCCTGTCCATCACCAACTCCCGGAGTTCACTCAGACTCGCGTCCATCAAGTCAGTGATGCCATCCAGCCATCTCATCCTCTGTCGTCCCCTTCTCCTGCCCCCAATCCCTCCCAGCATCAGAGTCTTTTCCAATGAATCAACATTTCGAATGAGGTGGCCAAAGTACTGGAGTTTCAGCTTCAGCATCATTCCTTCCAAAGAAATCCCAGGGCTGATCTCCTTCAGAATGGACTGGTTGGATCTCCTTGCAGTCCAAGGGACTCTCAAGAGTCTTCTCCAACACCACAGTTCAAAAGCATCAGTTCTTCAGTGCTCAGCTTTCTTCACAGTCCAACTCCATAAACCCCCCAAAGAATGCAATTTGGAGACCTTCTGGGTACACCTGGAAGAGCTTCCTCCCCCCTCCCACATACCTTGACCCTGTTCATCTCTGCTACCCTTGTTCCTGAGTTATATCCTTTTGTAATAAACTGGTAATCCAGTAAGTAAAATATTGGGTTGATGAAACATTCAGGCTTTTCCATAAGAAGTTACGGAAGAATCCTAATGAACTTTTTGACCAACCCTCTATTTTTCTTGATTCTTTGAATTGCTCTGGAATAATGAATCAAACTCGAGACAGGGGTCATGAGAACCTCCAGTGTATAGCTCATTGGTCAGAAACTCAGGTGACAAACAGCTCTTGCGATTGGCTTCTGAGCGGAGGACAGCCTTGGGGGACTGAGCACCCCCCCCACCGTGGGACATGACACCCCCTCCAGGGAGCATACAGATGTGAGTTTCATTGCGGGACACCAGCTAGCTGGTGTGTGTGTTGGAGGGTTCTGAGTGAGTGAAGTGTTGAGAGTGGAGGAGACACAGAGGAGAGCATTTTCTTTACAAAACTGTATTTAAATCGAGTGGATGAAAGTATCCACTTATCAATCTACGTAAATGCCTGAAGGATGGACCTGCAGGCTCAAGATGGAGACGAACCGATGCGTGAAACACCGGGATAGTGACTACCGGACACTCACCTCCCCAACTTGTACTCCTCAGGTTTGTAGCCGATGTATTTGATCAGCCGCTCTACGCCCTCCTCTGGAGGCCCGTGCCAGTGCGGCCAGGTGTCTGGGCACAAGGACTTATACCTGGGGAGAGGACAGGCACGTTTAGAAAGCTCCCAGGTCGGGAAGATCCCCTGGAGGAGGAAATGGCAACCCACTCCACTAGTCTTGGCTGGGAAATCCCATGGACAGAGGAGCCTGGTGGGCTACAGTCCCTGGGGCTACAAAGAGTAGGACATGACTAAGCAACCGAGCGTGCACACACACACACACTTTCCACGAGCTCCCCTAGAGATCTGCTTTGCTCTTCCGGGCATGTCAACCTTTCAGAGGAGACTTCACACGGAAGTCTCATAGAAGCGTCACTCCAGTCTCTGCCCCTGTCCTCAGATGGCCTTCTCCCCTGTGTCCCTCTGTGAGTCTCTCTCTGTTGTAAGAACACTCATTGGACTTAGGGTCCACCCTAATTCAGTGTGATTTCATCTCAATCTTTACCTTGACAACATCGCAAAGACCCTACTTCTGATAAGAATCACATTCCGAGGATCTAAGTGGATATCAGTTTGGGACAGGAGGACAGTCCTCATCAGAGGTTTATATTAGCAGGTAGATAAATTATTAAAATAGCAGCAGGGGAAGAGATTGTTAATAAATGCATATAAACAGATATTATCAAGACTCAAGGCGTCTGGGAGAAAATTAAGCAAGATCCTCGGTAGAGAAAGGGATTCCCAGGTGGCACTAGTGATAAAGAATCCACCTGCCAGGCAGGATATGCAAGAAAGCCGGGTTCCATCCCTGGGTCAGGAAGATTCCCTAGAGTAGGAAGTGGCAACCCACTCCAGTGTTCTTGCCAGCAGAATCCTATGGACAGGTGCCTGGCGGGCTACAGTCCCTGGGGCCACAAAGAGCTGGACATGGCTGAGCAACTGAGCACCACCACTGGCAGAGAAAAATCTGATATTAAATGAAGACTGAAAATAAACATCCCCAAATGCTGAAATTTCAGAGTGCAGTATCTTGATGTAAGGGGCATAATGCAAGGAGTTAGATTTAGAGCGTAACCTATGCCTGAGCTTTTTATAATTATGAAAAAGTTGTACTTCAGAGACTTCCCTGGCGGTCCAGTGGCTAAGACTCTGCACTTCCAGTGCGGGGGGTCACGTATTCAATCCCTGATAAGGGAACTAAGATCCCACCTGCTGTGAGGCATGGCCCCCCTGCCAAATAACAGTTCAAAAGAAGTTGAATATTAAGTTAAAATATGGAATTAACGATATTCAGCCATGTTAACCTACAAAAACAACCATTTTAATATGCTTCTCTTGAAAGGGTAAAAATGTGTTGTTTGCACACACAATAAGCAGCCCAACTGATGCACAAGCAGTTTGGGCCGTGGTGGTGGTTGTGGATATATCATTAAATCCTTACCAAATCCTTGAGAGCAGCTTAATCCCCGTGGTGCACGTGAGCAGTTAGGTCACGGGGGAAGAGAAGACAGGGATTCCCACCCAAGAATCTATGGCTCCAATGCCCACCTTCTTACCACTACCCCTGCATCTTAATTTTAACACTTGCATCTCTTGACAGCCCATGAGGCCAAGGGGACTGCTCCCAGAATGACCCACAGTAAACCAGCAGCCCTGAGAACAGACTTCCCCAGCCAAGTTCAGATTCCAGGGGTGTGTGGCCCACGTCTGCCCTCTGGTGGCAAGTCTGTGCATTGGCCCTTGTGCTTCCTAGATTCCAAAGAAGTACTGGGTTGGCCAAAAAGCTCATTTAGGTTTTGGGAAACCCAAATGAACTTTTTGGCCAAGCCAATACATTAGTGGTCTAGCGAAATGAAGGGAAGGTGATAAACCAAGTCAGCTTCCTATTCTCTGGAATGCCATCTTGTCACAGCTTCAGCAGGTAAGAACCAAATGAGTTCCCTGGGGGAATGACCTTTCATTCATCGCCGCTCACTTCATCGGCCTAAGATGCGCAAAATAAACTCTACCTTTGCAAGAAATGCTCATACTTCCGTCGGTAGGCGAAGCCGGCCCGTCTCACCCGCAGGTGCTCCATCAGTCCCAGGTACTTGACCTGATGCCTGATGAGGAAGTCGTCGAACTTGCCTTTGGGAGCACAGAAGAGAGAGTGATGGTAAAGGACCCCCACTGGCCTGTTTCATCCAAGACGAGACCAGAGGCTACACGCGGACGCTGTCTGGACTAGGTCTAGCCACAGACATGTCTGGTTAGGTTCTAAGTGTGTTTCTTTAAACGGGGGGTGGGGGTGCGGTTAACAGAAAAATCTGAACTTCTGTTTTCTCTTGAAAAACCTTGATGGGACTTCCCTGATGGTCCAGGGGTTAGGAGTCACCTTCCAAGGCAGAGGGCACAGATTCCATCCCTGGTCAGGGTCTTAAGATCCCACATGACTTGTGGCCAAAAGAACCAATACAGAAAATAAACCATATTGTAACAAATCCAATGAAGACTTTAAAAAAAAAATGGCCCAAATAAAAAAAAAAAAAAATCTTAAGAAAAGCCATAAGATCTGGTAATTTTGGACCTAGAATCTCATATGGCAATAAGTGCCCTGTAGACAGGGTGTGCCTGTTGCAATTTGCCACAGTCTCCTCCATTCCCTATTGCCTCACAGCCAGCCTGCTTCCCTCATTTGCTCTTCCTGCCTTGGCTGCTGTAAGCCTTTGACTGCATGACCTTATTGAGAGAGCATGGCACAGGTTCAGCAAATACCCCAGGCCTAGACCAACTGGTGGAGAAGGCAATGGCACCCCACTCCAGTACTCTTGCCTGGAAATTCCCATGGATGGAGGAGGCTGGTGGGTGCCGTCTACAGGGTTGCACAGAGTTGGACATGACTGAAGCGACTTAGCAGTAGCAGACCATCTGGAAAACTGTGCCCTGGCTGGAAAGAAGCAGGGTGGCTGCCCCTCAGCGCTGAGGTCTGCCAGGCTCAGCTGCGTTGGCCCAAAAACTGGCCAGGCTCTGAGCCACGCTCACACGGGCCCACAAAAGTCACCTTCCTCCCTATTCATTTACCTTCTACTTCTTTAATACATTTTTTTTAAGTATTCTTTTTGGAAATGTTATTTTTGGCCGTGCAAGGTCTCCATTGCCGTGTGGGCTTTTTCTTTAGCTGCAGTTAGCTGCTGGGCCTCTCTTGTTGCGGAGGACAGGCTCCAGGGCTCCAGAGCGCAGGTTTAGTGGACGTGCCACCTGGGCTTAGCTGCTCTGCAGCATGTGGGATCTTCCCGGATCCGAGACCAAACCCGTGTCTCCTGCATCGGCAGGCAGATTCTTTACCACTGAGCCACCAGGGAAGCCCTGTTTACCTTCTGTTATTAAATACTGAGGACAAGCAGCAAGCCTGTGCTGGTTTTTAGGACTTTACCCTGCCACCATCTTGGTTTTCCTCCTGCCCTCCCCTCCCTCATCCTGGGGTTCCCAACGATTCTCAACTCACTGGGTTCTTTCCTCTCGTTGGGCTTGATACAGCGGATGTACGAAGGTTCCTTGGAGATAAGAATTTCCAGAAGGCTGCTCAGACTGTTTTTAAACTGAGTCCCCACCTGTAGGGAGACAGAATGAGCTGACCACACAGCGTTGCTCCCTGTTTATACAGAGAAGACTGGCTCAGGGTGGAGACCGGTCTTTCAGACCCGGACTCTTAACAGACCAGTTCTAGTAAGTTGGCCAAGAAGTTCATTCGGGCACGGTACCGCCAAACCGAAATGAACTTTCTTGGCCAACCCAATACTTACTACCGATCACGAGCCGTTTGCCAATGAAGAGAAGGGTTTGGATGTGCTGGCCTGAGAAGCCTGACCTCCTTCTGGTGCAGCGGAGGCTGGACAAACATTGGCCCAGGATGGTTTTGTCACTCAGTGAATATGAAGCGAGCGCCTTGCAGGAGCCAGCATTGCCACTGAGCCAGTCCCCTTGTTCCCGAGCTTCCTTTATGAGACACTCTTTCTAGTAGTTTCTTTCGTTGATGGGTAATATCTTCCTATAAACTATGAACCCCACAAGGAGAGGAGGACCCCTATCTGTTTGGTTGTTCTTAGATTCCCCTGTGCCCAGCACAGCACCTGGCACACAGTAGGTGTTCAATGAATGTGTGCCAATGAACACACTGGCTACTAACCTTGGAAAATATATATTTAGTAAAACTTGTTAGAGAAGGATACTTCCAGAAAAAGGAGTAGACAGCTTACAAAATATAGTTAAGTGAAATGATTGCACTTTGGTGCAAATTGGGTGGTTTCTGCTGCCTTTCCAATTTTGCACAGGCACCCCCCCCACCCCCAACCACACACACACTCACTGTGGGTGCCCTTCTCCGGTTCTGTAACTCGGCCACCAGGAAGCATTCCCTGAGGATTCTGTTTTTGGACCTGCACAGCACCTGTAGGCAAAGAGAGCTGACCACCACACTTGCTGCTCCAGAAATCAGGAAGGGCTCTTCAGGAGAGTTCCCATCAGCGTGTCCAGACGGACCAGGGCTGTGTGCCTTGGGAGCACTTGAAAGGAGGATGGAAAAGGGACTTCCCTGGTGGTCCAGTGGTTAAGACTCAGCACCTCCACTGCAGAGAGCAAGGGTTCGAACCCTGGGTGGGGAACTAGGGTCCCTCATGCCGTGTGTGGTACGGCCAAAAAAGGAAAATAAAGGTGATTTTGAATTGTCTGTTCTGGCCATGATGTACTGGAATTTTAATAGAATACATCAAAGAGAAAAATCCAGAAGGCCAAACCTCCCAAATCAGTATTCTGACTCTCATAACCTTCAAAATATTCATATGAATATTCATATCTCATAACCTTCAAAAATACACAGAGTTAAGTTTCAGACTTACTTCTTTCAGATGTCTGTAGAGGAGATCATTGTTCTTTTCCAAGAATCCTGTAAAACATTGAAAAAAAAAAACCCTCCTGAATCAATGGCTTTGATTAAAAATATAATTCCATACCGATTGCAAAGGGAAATCCTAAAGATGATCTCTTAATTAAGAGTTTCACGGACTGGGCAATACTGACACCTTGTTCTTGGTGGCTGTCCTGGGCCCTGCTAAGATACGTAATATAAAATTTACTGTTTAAACTATTTGTATACATAATATAAAATTTACTGTTTAAACTATTTGTAAGTGTGCGGTTCAGTAGCATTTCGTGAAGTTACATTGTTGCACAAGCATCACCACCATCCATCTCTAAAACTTCTTTCTTTTTCCCCTGGTGGAAATCCTGTACGGGTTAAACACTAGTTTCCAGTTCCGCTGCCTGAAACCCTTGTTCCCTGATAACCACGGTTCTACTTTTTGTCTTTAGGGATTGGACTGCACACCTCACATAAGTGGAATTCTTTCATGTTTCTTTTTCTGTCTGGCTTAGTTCACTTAGCATCCTGTTTCCAAGGTTCATCCACACTGCAGCAGGTGTCAGAATTTCCTGCCTTTTTAAGCCTGAAGTACGTCCCATTGTGAGGACAGAGCACATTTCGTGTGTCCATTCACCCATCGATGGACACTTGGGTGCCCCCACCTTTTGGCTACTGTGAATAAAGCTCCTGTGTACATGGGTGTTCAGATACCTGTTCACATTCCTGCTTTCAGTTCTTTGGGATATCTACCCAGAAGTAGTCAGAATAAACTTTTGATGACCTTAGCAAAGCCACTTCTGAGAAACTTATCCTAGGCGTATAAGGTGGAAAAGGCAATGGCAACCCACTCTAGCACTCTTTCCTGGAAAATCCCATGGATGCAGGAGCCTGGTAGGCTGTAGTCCACGAGGTCGCTAGGAGTCGGACATGACTAAGCGACTTCACTTTCACTTTCATGCATTGGAGAGGGAAGTGGCAACCCACTCCAGTATTCTTGCCTGGAGAATCCCAGGGACGGGGGAGCCTGGTGGGCTGCCGTCTATGGGGTCACACAGAGTCGGGAAGGACTTAGCAGCAGCAACAGCAGCAGACATGTAAGGAGCACAGCCTGGCTAACTGTAATATACAAAGATGTCAAACACAGCATTGTTTACAAGAGACAAACTGGAAACAACCAGAGGCCTTCAGACAGGTGGCGGGACACAGCCCCATGGTGGGTGCACGTAGCTTTTCAGAAGAAACATGGAGGAATCTACCACTCTGGAGAGTGAATGCAGGTCTGGAGGCAGAAGGCCCAAGTCTGACCTCCAGCTCTGCCACTTACGAGCTGAGTGACTGCGGGCAAGTTACTCAACATCTCTGAGCTCAGGGCCTCAGATTAAA
>SJYC01066604.1:0-20714 GCA_006408675.1 Madoqua kirkii | reverse complement strand
GCTCCAGAAATCAGGAAGGGCTCTTCAGGAGAGTTCCCATCAGCGTGTCCAGACGGACCAGGGCTGTGTGCCTTGGGAGCACTTGAAAGGAGGATGGAAAAGGGACTTCCCTGGTGGTCCAGTGGTTAAGACTCAGCACCTCCACTGCAGAGAGCAAGGGTTCGAACCCTGGGTGGGGAACTAGGGTCCCTCATGCCGTGTGTGGTACGGCCAAAAAAGGAAAATAAAGGTGATTTTGAATTGTCTGTTCTGGCCATGATGTACTGGAATTTTAATAGAATACATCAAAGAGAAAAATCCAGAAGGCCAAACCTCCCAAATCAGTATTCTGACTCTCATAACCTTCAAAATATTCATATGAGATATTCATATCTCATAACCTTCAAAAATACACAGAGTTAAGTTTCAGACTTACTTCTTTCAGATGTCTGTAGAGGAGATCATTGTTCTTTTCCAAGAATCCTGTAAAACATTGAAAAAAAAAAACCCTCCTGAATCAATGGCTTTGATTAAAAATATAATTCCATACCGATTGCAAAGGGAAATCCTAAAGATGATCTCTTAATTAAGAGTTTCACGGACTGGGCAATACTGACACCTTGTTCTTGGTGGCTGTCCTGGGCCCTGCTAAGATACGTAATATAAAATTTACTGTTTAAACTATTTGTATACATAATATAAAATTTACTGTTTAAACTATTTGTAAGTGTGCGGTTCAGTAGCATTTCGTGAAGTTACATTGTTGCACAAGCATCACCACCATCCATCTCTAAAACTTCTTTCTTTTTCCCCTGGTGGAAATCCTGTACGGGTTAAACACTAGTTTCCAGTTCCGCTGCCTGAAACCCTTGTTCCCTGATAACCACGGTTCTACTTTTTGTCTTTAGGGATTGGACTGCACACCTCACATAAGTGGAATTCTTTCATGTTTCTTTTTCTGTCTGGCTTAGTTCACTTAGCATCCTGTTTCCAAGGTTCATCCACACTGCAGCAGGTGTCAGAATTTCCTGCCTTTTTAAGCCTGAAGTACGTCCCATTGTGAGGACAGAGCACATTTCGTGTGTCCATTCACCCATCGATGGACACTTGGGTGCCCCCACCTTTTGGCTACTGTGAATAAAGCTCCTGTGTACATGGGTGTTCAGATACCTGTTCACATTCCTGCTTTCAGTTCTTTGGGATATCTACCCAGAAGTAGTCAGAATAAACTTTTGATGACCTTAGCAAAGCCACTTCTGAGAAACTTATCCTAGGCGTATAAGGTGGAAAAGGCAATGGCAACCCACTCTAGCACTCTTTCCTGGAAAATCCCATGGATGCAGGAGCCTGGTAGGCTGTAGTCCACGAGGTCGCTAGGAGTCGGACATGACTAAGCGACTTCACTTTCACTTTCATGCATTGGAGAGGGAAGTGGCAACCCACTCCAGTGTTCTTGCCTGGAGAATCCCAGGGACGGGGGAGCCTGGTGGGCTGCCGTCTATGGGGTCACACAGAGTCGGGAAGGACTTAGCAGCAGCAACAGCAGCAGACATGTAAGGAGCACAGCCTGGCTAACTGTAATATACAAAGATGTCAAACACAGCATTGTTTACAAGAGACAAACTGGAAACAACCAGAGGCCTTCAGACAGGTGGCGGGACACAGCCCCATGGTGGGTGCACGTAGCTTTTCAGAAGAAACATGGAGGAATCTACCACTCTGGAGAGTGAATGCAGGTCTGGAGGCAGAAGGCCCGAGTCTGACCTCCAGCTCTGCCACTTACGAGCTGAGTGACTGCGGGCAAGTTACTCAACATCTCTGAGCTCAGGGCCTCAGATTAAAAAGGGGCCAGTAATGCTACCCACCTCCCTGAGTTCTGTTAAACAAGCAACAGAGGTAAAGCATTTGGGACAGGACCTGGTCCATAGCAAGTGCTCAATGGATGTTAACTAGAGTCCAAATTAGCGCCGACATCTGTTAAATGAAAACTGCAAAGGAGATCACACAAAATCACCACCTGTATTGTTTAGATGTGTATTTGTGTTCCTTAGATGTGTGGGCATACACATCCCCAGTACGTAATTATATGCGTTAGATATTTTTATTTTCCAGTTGATGCTTGTGGTTACCTAAGGGAGAGACTAGGAGTGAAAGGGTGTTTAGTTTCCCTTCTGTGCCTCTCTGCATTGTGAGCAATTTCTAACCTTACATGTGTGTTGTTGAGTCACTACGTTGTGTCCAACTCATTTTGACCCCATGGCACCTACCAGGCACCTCTGTCCTTGGGATCTCCCAGGCAAAAACACTGGAGTGGGTTGGAGTGGGTTGCCATTTCCTTCTTCAGGAGATTTTCCTGACCCAGGGACTGAACCCTCATCTCCTGCATCGGCAGGTGGATTTTTTTTTTTTTTTAACCACTGAGCCACCAAGGAAACCCTACCTTTCTATTACTTTATTCTTTAAACAAAAATCAGTAGGTTATCTACTTAAAGAGATTTGTCCTATTTAACTTTTTGTTGTTGTTGTTGTTTCTTGGGCTCCCTTGTGGTTCAGCTGGTAAAGAATCTGCCTGAACTGCAGGAGACCTGAGTTCGATCCCTGGGTTGGGAAGATCCCCTGGAGAAGGGAAAGGCTACCCACTTCAGTATTTCTGGCCTGGAGAATTCCATGGCCTGTATAGTCCATGGGGTCACAGTCAGCCACGACTGAGTGACTTTCACTTTTTTTATTACCTTTACATATTTAAGGGAAAAAAAACCCTAATTCATGGTATTTTATTTTTTTTAAGCTTTTTAATGAAATAAATTTATGTAGAAGTAAAAACTATCTAGAACCTAAAGCAGAGGTGACAAAAGAAAATGCATGAAAAATATGTTGCAAAAATGTTCACAGCAGCATTATTCATGAAAGCAAAATAGTGGGAACGACGCCCCTGCACATAACTGATGAAGGGATAAACGACATGCGGTGTAGCCACGCAGTGGAAGCTTATTTGGCAATTAAGAAACAGTAACACCAGGGATGAACCGTGAAAACATTATGCTAAATCATAGAGAACAAAGTGGCCTTTATCAAAGTTCAGAACTTCTGGGCTTTGAAGGATGCCATCAAGACAGTGAAAAAGATAACTCACAGATTGGAGAAAATACTTGCCAACCATCTATTTGATAAGGGACTTGTAGCTAGAGCATAAAGAACCACAAGACTCAATACTAATAACAGAAACAAATTTTTTTTAAATGGGTAAAGGATCGCAACAAACATTTCTCCAAGGAACAAATGCTAATGGCCAATAAGCTCAAGGGAAAATGCTCATCACTAAGCATTAGGAAAACACAAATCCAAACCACCACTTCACACCCGCTAGGATATAAAAAGATAACTCACAGATTAGAGAAAATACTTGTCAACCATCTATTTGATAAGGGACTTATAGCTAGAACATAAAGAACCACACGACTCAATACTAATAACAGAAACAATTTTTTTAAAAATGGGTAAAGGATCGCAACAAACATTTCTCCAAGGAACAAATGCTAATGACCAATAAGCTCAAGGGACAATGCTCATCACTAAGCATTAGGAAAACGCAAATCCAAACCACCACTTCACACCCGCTAGGATAGCTGGAATCAGAAGACAGACAATGCCAAGCGTTGGTGAGGAAATAGGGAAACCGAGACCCGTTACACTGCTGGTAGGAAAGGAAAATGATGGAGCCACTTTGGAAAACCAGTCTGGCAGGTACTCAAGAAATTACGAATAGAGTTATCGCAGGACCCAGCAACTCCACACCCAGGTATCTACCCGAGAGAAAAGGCAACATACGGCCACACACAAACACGGTCATGTTGAGTGCAGCCTCATTCATAACAGCCAACAAGCGCAAAGACCCAGTGCCCACCCGCTGATGAGGGACCTGACGGCATGCAGCAGAGCTGCAGGTGGAGCGCCGTCTGGCACTAGCACGGGAACGAGGATATGGATGGGCCCTGGGAACATTATCCTAAGGGAAGGAAGCCAGACACAGAAGCCCACATGCTGTATAAGTCCATTTTCAGGAAATGTCCAGAACAGGCAAATATCCAGACAGAAAGTTGACTGGTTTGTTGCCCAGGGCTCTGGAAGACGGGCTAGGAGAAGACAGGGAGTACCTGCTAACGTGTATAGGGGCGCTTTTTGGGGTGATGGGGTGATTCTGAAATAGAATACGTGGTAGGTGCCCAATGCACAGTGAATACACTAAACGCGTGTCAATTGCACACTTTAAACGAGTGAAACAGAGGCTGTGAATCGTCTCAAGGAAGTGGTTATATATAAAATTACTACATTTTATAATACTTAAAAAAATTTTTTTGATGTGGAACATTTTAAAAGTCTTTATTGAATTTGTTACAATATTGCTTCTTCTTTTTTTCCCTATATTGCTTCTGTTCTTTGTTTTGGTTGTTTGGCTGCGATTCATGAGGGATCTTAGCTCCCAACCATGCTTGCGTTTAAGGCATGGTTAACCACTGGATCACCAGGGAAGTCCCTAAAATACTTCTGAAATGCCGTGATTGCAGTGGGGCTAGGGAACATTTGAGATGGATATGCAGCATGTTTAGAGTGGACTCGGGGGCACCAGCATGGCTGTGACCTATGACCTTTACCCCACAGACACTCACCCCTGGTGCAGTACGTGACCTCTCCCGCGTAGTGGAAGAGCCGAAACTCCATCCAGCCAATCTTCTTTCTGCCCTTCGGACCCGCCAGCTTCCGGCTATAGCAGGACAGAAACAGACAGGAGCTGAACCTTCCGACCTCACTGTGACTAAATGCACCAATGTATAAAGCAAGAGCTGTTTAGGATTGTGACGATCAGCTGGAGGTCAGCACTGAAATCTACTTCAACTATTTCTTCCAGCCACAGACCAAGGTCTCACTAAAATTAGACCCTTCCTTCTCATGAGCTCTGAGGGATGAAAAACGTACATGAGCCACACAAATACATTTATTTGTACAATGAAATAATGTTCATTTTCCTTGGTGATGACTCAAAACTGATTTTACTACATTTTTATGACATGGAGAGACTAAAATATTCACAAGACATTGTTTTTCAGATTCAGGTGATTTACAGTTTTTTACAACCGTTCTTGAAAAGCATATACAAGTATATTGATAGCACTCATATCTGAAGTGCACAGCTCAGTGAGTTTTTGCAAACCGAATTCTCCTGTGTAAATAGAACCAGATCAAAAGACAGAACATTTCTGGTCCCTGAGAGCCCCCCACCCCGAGCCCTCTCCAGGTGCAGTCTGACATCTAACAGAGCAGGTTGCTTTTACCTGGTTTTGCACTCTAGAGAAGTGGAACCATATAGTGTGTACTCTTGCGTGTCCGATTTCTCTTGATTATGTGTTTTTGTGATTTATCTACATCACTGCCTATATTTAGATTATCCCAATCTGTAAAGATGTTACAATTTATTTTCCCCATTTTTTCTAAAAAATTTATTTATTTGTTCTCGGCTGTGCTGGGTCTTGTTGCTGCTCAGACCTTTCTCAAGCTGCGGAGAATGAGGACTGCTCTCTCGCTGCAGAGCGTGGACTCCAGGGCTTCAGCAGTTGCCGTTCCCAGGCTCTGGAGCACAGGCTCAATAGCTGTGGTGCATGAGCTTCGTTGCTGCAAGGCATGTGGGATCTTCCCGGGCCAGGGATCAAACCTGTGTCTCCTGAATTGGGAGGCAGATTCCTTACCACTGAGCCACCAGGGAAGTCCTATTTTGCCAATCTTGATTCATATACTTATGCAATTCCACTCACTCATCCTTTCAATATTCTATAGGTTTGATAAAGCCACTACCATATATTGAATATTCTCCTGAATTGGGAGGCAGATTCCTTACCACTGAGCCACCAGGGAAGTCCTATTTTGCCAATCTTGATTCATATACTTATGCAATTCCACTCACTCATCCTTTCAATATTCTATAGGTTTGATAAAGCCACTACCATATATTGAATATTTGCCATGACCAGAAATTACATTAGGTGATTTACATGCTCATTTACAATGCTATGTGGTAGGCATATTAATTATCCCAGGGATGGAGGAGCCTGGTGGGCTGCCATCTGTGGGGTCACACAGAGTCGGACACGACTGAAGTAATTTAGCAGCAGCAGCAGTAGAAGGGGAAACTCAAACTCAGGAGTACTTACTGCTTGCCTAAAGTCACGTGTCTATTAAGTGTCTGAGCTGGGATTCAAAACCAGGTCCCTATGACTCCAGAGCACATGCCCTTAAATTCTCTCCTCCTCGTCTCAGAGTGCATTCCATATCTAGTTGACTTCCTGGGACTCTGTAAATGCTCTGTGTCTTTATCTGTGGGGTGGTGATGTGGGTATACACACATGTAATGATCCACCAGGTTGCATACTTCAGATCTACACACATCACTGCCTGTGTTTTACCCTCGAATGTTTTTGACTATTTCATGCATGTGGACATGCCCCAAATGAAATGATGATAAATAAAGATACAAAATCTTAAAAACAGAATTCTACTTGGAATTCGCATGAGCTTGACTCCTACCAATGAAAGTTGTGCAGCTGGTGTATCATCATGCTATTTCTATGTGTGAATTAGTAGCTGGGCCTTCCCTGGCAGTCCAGTGGTCAAGACTCTGAGCTCCCAATGCAGAGCACATGGATTTGATCTCTGGTTGAGGAACTAAGACGCTGCACACACAGCCAAAACCAAATTAGTAATAGCTATACTACTGGGGTGGAGAAGGCGACGGCGCCCACTCCAGCACTCTTGCCTGGAAAATCCCACGGACGGAGGAGCCCGGTAGGCTGCAGTCCATGGGGTCGCTAGGAGTCAGACATGACTGAGGGACTTCAATTTCACTTTTCACTTTCCACTTTCATGCATTGGAGAAGGAAATGGCAACCCACTCCAGTGTTCTTGCCTGGAGAATCCAAGGGACGGAGGAGCCTGGTGGGCTGCCATCTCTGGGGTCGCGCAGAGTCAGACACGACTGAAGCGACTTAGCAGCAGCAGCATACTATTGGGGAGCTATACTAAGGGGGCTACCCTTGTGGCTCAGCTGGTAAAGAATCTGCCTGCAATGCGGAAGACCTGGGTTTGATCCCTGGGTTGGGAAGATCCCCTGGAGGAGTGAAAGGCTACCCACTCCCGTGTTCTGGCCTGGAGCATTCCACGGACTGCAGAGTCCACGGGCCGCAAAGAGTCAGACACGACTGAGCAACTTTCACTTTCACACTATTGGGGAGAACTGTCCACATACCTAAGAAAATGTTGCACAGTTGACCCTTTAACAACATGGGGCTTAGGGATTCCACACAGTCAACAAATTGTGTGTAACTTGTAGCTGGCCTTCTGTATCCATGGATTCAACCCACAGGGGATAGGGTCACGTAGTACTATAGCAATTACTCTAGAGAAGAAAAACCCATGTGTAAGTGGATCAGCGCAGTTGAAACCAGTGTTGTTCAAAGGCCAACTATACAGGGGACTTCCCTGGTGGTCCAGGGGCTCAGACGCCATGCTTCTAATGGAAGAGATCCAGGCTCAGTCCCTGGTCCAGGAACAAGACCCCACAGGCCATAACAAAAGAGTTTGTGTGCTGCACTTAAGACCCTGTATGCCATGACTAAGCCCCAGCACAGCCATAAACACACACACTAGAAGTCAGCTCCGCAACTACATGACCCTCCCCCACGCAGCAGCCTGGCAAATGAGACACCTACGTTTCAAAGTGTGCGTGCTTTCCCACTTTCTCCTCCAACCTCTCCAGGAAACTCAAGTCTGAAGCAGGACCAGGACGAACACATTCTTCATCCTTCAAAACAGAATCAGAAGTTTCCGGTCACAGCACCACACTCCATCAATTCCAAGTTTAAATGCTCCCAGCAGCTGTGGCAAAATGTAGTGGATTGAAATATGTCATCTTGTGCACAAGTGTGGGTCAACATTTCCAGGGGAAAGAAGGGGTAATCATCTTATCAAATCTGATTAGGGAACCATGGAAACAGAGGGACTGGAAACTCCATGAAAAGTCAGCTCTCGAACCTATCTGACATCTATTTCCAAAGACTTCCCAGGGACTTCGCAGCTTCCACAACCAGCTGAGATATTCAACTTTGGTGTCTCTTAACCCGTCTTAGCCAGCTGGCCAACAACATACCCTCTTTAATGAGGAGCAAAGCCTTCAGAAAAAGTAAGCCATAAAACTAGTTAAGTCTAACCTTCCCCAGTTCACAAGCTGTTTTTACTTTCCATGTTGGGTCCTCAACAGTGATAGCATTTAATTGACCATTTAAAAAAAAATTTAAAAAATGAACTGAAAGAATTCTATGGTCGTTCAGGGGCTAGAACTCTGTGCTTCCACTGCTGGGGGAGTGGGTTCAATCCCTGGTCAGGGAACTAAGATCCTCCATGCCAAGTAGTATGGCCAAAAGACAGAAGCAGAGAATGTCTTCCACACCCACCACTTGCAGACCCATAATACATAACATGACTGAGAAATAAAGCTTAAAAAATGATGAATCAAAATTGGCATATACACGCTACTTTATTTAAAACAGATAACCAGCAAAGACCTACTGTATAGTACAGGGAACTCTGCTCAGTATTCTGTAATAGCCTGAATGGGAAAAGAATTTGAAAAAGAATAGATATATGTATATATGTAACTGAATCACTTTCTGTATAACTGAAACTAGCGCTACAGTCTAATATAAAATATTTTTTAAAATGAATCAACCCTGTAGCTTTTCTTAAAACAACAAGAAAACTGGGTTCAGGTTGGTGAGACAACTCTTACAAAGCAACATTTCTATGCTCCCTGAATCCATCTATGGCAAACCATAGATGAATTTGAATAAGAGGTGAAAGCTCAGTCTAAAACTTGGAGCGAAAATTTAGCAAAAAAGTTCAACTTGCATCCTTCAATAATACAGTGGATTTCACTCTTAACTCTTTGTAAGCCTGGGGAAAGGATCTTCTGAGTATTGAGGATACCATGGAATGAGCCCCAAGTCAATGTTAATTTTCTCACCAGAATGGAAATGATTCCTTTGTGTCTCTCTTCTACCAAATCACAGATGATCTTGTTGTTGAAATATTGAATTGGTTCCCACTAAAATGACAATGAGGAAAGAATTCTCCAGGAAGGATTAAAATTGAGCATCAAATATATTTCTCTTAAAATGATTGTCCAACTTTTCTTTTCCAAATCTGATTTTTTTACTCTCTAACATTTCAAAAAGAATACTTGCTGAATCTCAAAATAATTTCCCAGGAAACAAGCAGAGAAGGAGTGAAAAAATAGTTCTTAGTACTCATCAGGAAAAACCTCCAATGTATGATCTTGTTGTTGAAATATTGAATTGGTTCCCACTAAAATGACAATGAGGAAAGAATTCTCCAGGAAGGATTAAAATTGAGCATCAAATATATTTCTCTTAAAATGATTGTCCAACTTTTCTTTTCCAAATCTGATTTTTTTACTCTCTAACATTTCAAAAAGAATACTTGCTGAATCTCAAAATAATTTCCCAGGAAACAAGCAGAGAAGGAGTGAAAAAATAGTTCTTAGTACTCATCAGGAAAAACCTCCAATGAACTGATATTTCTCACGGAAATGTCTTTTGCTTGGTTAAGAAAACAAATGAGGAGAAAACATTGAAACATTTACCTCTATACCTTCCATTTCATATTCTGCCTGTTCCGCTTTTAGGGTTCTCTCAATTAATAGTTGCTGGAGTTTCTCATTGCAGTAATTTATACAGAACTGTTCAAAACTGGAGGTGCAAAAGATTTCAGTAACTAAAGCTACGTGAGTAGACCAAGTTTTTCAAAAAAATTATATTTACTTATTTTTAAGGATGCTTTTTCCATATAGAAAACTGAAGTCCTTATTAAACAAATAATTTAATAAACTGATAAGAAGAGTCAAACTAAGAGATATTTGCATTTTTAATGGTCATTCTGGTTCTAGAAAACCTTATGAGGCAGGGGCTATGCAAACCTGGAGAATTTCTAGGAACAGGAAAATGAATTTCAATAACATCAGAAATGTCATAAACCAGACTCAGACCTTAAAGGAAAACGAAGAACCAGTGGATCACAATGAAATCAAACAAACTCACCCATTCTTGTCAAAGACTTCAAACCCATAGATATCCAGCAATCCAATCACAGTTTTCCCAGTAAAGTCCTAATCAAAGTAACACATACCATCAATCATTGAGGTTATTTACTTTGTAACACTCAATATCTGGCAACTGCCCCTGAATCTGGGATGTGGCTTCCAGAAGAAACAGGGTGGAGATAATTTTCCCAGCCTGCCTCCTCCTGCCTGCAGCCTCCCTAGGTCCCATCCTGGCTTTCATATTCGTCATCAGAGTAGAGAGACTGACCTTCCCCTTCTGATTCATTTCCTTGCTTCAGCCCTCCTCAGCCCCCCAAGCCCACATTCAGTCCAAAAAAAGAAGAGTGAGTTAGAAGAAGAGAAGAGGAAGGGAAAGAAAGAGAGATGGAGAGAGGGAGGGAGGGAAGGAGGAAGGAAGGGAACTGTGGACAGCAGGAAGATATGTTCACCCAGGAGAGACAGCAGGTATTCTGGACCATTTTCAGCAGAGGACCAGGTGCTGTCAGGTAAGGATGGCTATTTAAAGAGAATATGACTTCTCTTCTCAAGGGACACCATGTAGCATTCTATATGATGCGCTGAGTCAATGTATCCAAATCCATCCTTTGCACTTTCCTCCATGAGTCTCACCACATCCATGCACCCCGTTACCCTCATATCATTGGCTCAACTTCCAGCTTTGTGTCAGCTTCCTTTTTAATTTTTTAATGTTTATTTAATTTTAATATAAATTTATTTAATTGGAGGCTAATTACTTTACAATATTGTATCGGTTTTGCCATACATCAACATGAATCCGACATGGGTATACACATGTTCCCTATCCTGAACCCCCCTGCCACCTCCCTCCCTGTACCATCCCTCTGGGTCATCCCAGTGCACCAGCCCCAAGCATCCTGACTCATGCATCAAACTTTGACTGGCGATTCATTTCATATATGATATTATACATGTTTCAATGCCATTCTCCCAAATCATCCCACCCTTCCCTTTTTAATTTAAATAATTCTACTTAAAAAGCAAATATGTCCTTAGGGTGAGTTCAAAGGAGCTTTTTTTTTTTCTTATACACATTAAAATAAACTGTTAAAATGAAAAGGTTCTGTGTACACTTCAAATGCTGTGCATCTCAGACTTGGGGACACACTGACAAGATCATTTGTCAGTGCATTTTTGTGAGCCTACTGTGTGCTAGAGACTGGAAATATAGACATGAAAAGACAGTATCTCTGCCCACCAGGAGCTTACGTTCAATTCTCACAAATTCTTTAAAGGTGTTGGTTATAAAACATGGCCACGTTAAGGAGCACGTGGCACACAGCATGCGTGGACCAACCTTGTTCACTAAGGAGGAATTGATTTTGTTGACCAGCCAAGTAAATGTTCGCCCATAAACAGCCTTTGCCATTGCATCTCTAGCATAGGCAGAGAGCTCTAGTGTCAATGGGCATACCACCTGAGAAGAACAACAGGTACATCATTACAGAGGTTAAAAAAAAGTTAAAGCCCCGAGAGTTTTCAACCCAGGCTTTAAAGATGGCTGGGGGAGAGGGATGGTCTTCCCTGATGGCCCAGGGGCCAAGACTGTGCTCCCAATGCAGGGGACCCAGGTTCGATCCCTGGTCAGGGAAGTAGATCCCACATGCTGCAATGAAGATCTGACACAGACAAATACATAAATAAAGATGACTAGAGAAGGATACTTGATGGGGGAAGAACCTCCCGCCTGTGCTGTCCCTTGAGTACCAGGCACTGTGCTGAGATTCAGCCTCAACCAAGACAAACAGTTTCAGCCTCTGTGGGCTCATACTTGGCAGAGGGCGTTCAACAAGCCAGGGCTTCCCAGGTGACACTGCTGGTAAAGAACCTGCCTGCCAATGCTATAGACACAAGAGACGCAGGCTCAGCCCCTGGGTTGGGAAGATCTCCTGGAGGAGGGCATGGCAGCCCACTGCAGTATTCTTGCTTGGAGAATCCCATGGACAGGGGAGCCTGGTGGGCTACAGGCCATGGGGTCACAAAGAGTCAGACACGACCGCGTGGCTGAGCACAGCAGAACATTTAACAAGTCACACCAAGAAGCATCGCAGAGTTCTGAAGCTGAAAGTGACCGTTCTACGGAGATACACATGGCGCTTTAGGGCAGGGATGGGATGAGCAGGGAGGGTCTTTGAGGAAGTGATCCCTGGGAACTGAAGGCGGGGAAGGACTTAACTAGGTGAAGGACAGGGAAGGGTGTTGTAGCAGAGGGAGCACATATGCAAAGGCCCCACGGAGGGAAGGCAGGGCGAGCGTGAAGCACCAAGAGCTCGGGAGGGTGGGATGCCAGGGGGTGGGGGAGGTGAAGGCCGGAGATGCTCACAGAAGCTGGACCCACAGGACCTGGTAGGCAGGACTCAGGAGTCTGGCCTCCCCTGGGGCCACCATCCTACTGGTAGCAGCAGTGGGGAGGGTGGGCACATTCCCCCCTAGAGCCATTTTTACCTCCTCTGTTTTGGCTTCAATCTTCCTGTGGGTGAGAGCTTCCAGAAGGACCCATGGGTCGACCCCTAGGAGCTGAATAAATGGAAAACCAAATGCCATTCGGCAACCCAACTTGACTCCCTAGTGAAAAGTCGGTGGTGTCTCCAGGCTCAGGTTCATCTTTCCCACCTGCTCATCGCATTCTGATGCAGCACAGACCATACCTGTGCAACACAGACCATATCTGTGCAAAGCACAGCCCATGTGTGGTCTGTCAACTGACTGGCTTTTACTCGCTCCCTTGCCCACCTCCTAACCAGTGTCAAGTGGGAGAACGGGATGGTAGCCACCTGGGACTTGGGCACCCGGCTGTCTTGCTCTCCTCCCCCGCTCCTCCATCTCTGACAGGGTCTGGGGCCTCTCCTGCCCGCCACCCCCACTCTCCCAAAGTGGACCATTACCTTGGCGATCCATTTGATTTCGTGAGTGTCTGGTACACAGGCACAGCCTTGCTGGTTCTCTTCAAAACAAATGTTCCCCAGGTGCAGGACACTGGCAATAATTCCAAAGAGATTCTAGGAACGTGGGAAGAGGTGAGGAGGACAGGGAGAGAAGACAGCGGCCGCCTGATTGATAAACGTCATCAGAAGCGGTACCTGGGGGAGACCTGCCCCCCCCGCACCCCTAATTCCAGACTGGAGATCAGAGATCCTTCCCCAGAAATTGGCCCTGTGGGCTCTTATCCACTTCTGATATTAAGGGAAGAGGGAAGGAACTTCACTGGAGGGCAGGATGCTCCCTCACTTATGTCCGCATGGAACATCACTATTCTGGTGTCTCCCTTTGTCCCCTGCCAATAAGCCATCCAGTTCAAATGCCATGGCCCCAGATACACACATACACATGTAAATTTTTCTTAAATTGAATTCTGGTCTTGAAAGGGCAACAGTTTCACAATCCTCCTCACCTCCCAAAAAAGACAAAAGATGTAAAAACAAAATGTTTATAAATCCTACAATTTGGCCCAACTTGTTCCAATATAAAAGCATAAATAAATGCTATTCCTAGCATTCTGGGGGATTAAATATTTGAGACTGAGTTTGAAAGGAAGAAGGAACATGACTCCCTGCTGGCACCCAATACTGGTGAAATATGGGGCTGGTGGATAAAATGCAAAATGCCCAGCTAACATTTGAATTTCAAATAAGCAATGCCTAATGTTTAATTCTTTTTAGTTAAAAAACTTTTATTGAAGTAAAGATGTTTTACAATGTTGTGTTAGTAAGCAATGTCTAATTTTTTTTAGCACGAAGCTTGTCCCATGCAATGTTGGGACATAGTTCTACTAAAAACCTAGCCAGTGTTTATCTGAAATTCAATGCACCTAGGTATCCTGTATCTTTATTTGCTCACCCTGGCAACTCTGTGTCATCACCAAGAAACCAGGATGGTTCCCTCAATGCCAAGCCTGACCACAGCGAGTTCTACCCTCAAGCGGCTCATACCTCAAGATCATCTTTAGTAAAATCGATGACGGAAAAGGCATTGGAAACAGTTTTCCAGTCATTCTTGTCGTTAACAGATGACTCTTTGGCATAGCGACCCTGTTGACACAGAATTGGGCCGCTTAACAGCATTTTCATAAGGACAGTTAGGTGTCAAAATTTTTCCCTGCGAGCATTAAAAAGTTAGTTCTATAATGTTCTGAGCTGTGAAAAAATGAGTTTATTCTACTTGTCTAGCACCTGATGATTCGCCAACTGCAGCTTTTTTCAAATTTGGAATTTTGTTTAAAAAGTCTGTCCTGAGAAAATTTTCAGAGATACATATCAGTGGTATATCTTTTTGTGTGTATGTTCTTTAAAGTAGGCTTTCTTGCCATTTTTGCTGAACAAATGGAAGACATTTATCTCAATAGGTATCTCCCAAAACATACAGTAAATGACAGTGTTTAATTCAAGAAAACAGTCTTGATACACTTAGTAACCAGCATCAAAAACTTCAAGGCAGGATTAGACAGAAGGAGATCTTCCCTGAAGGAAGTAAAAGTTTGTATCTAGAGAAATACAGATGATATAGAAGGTGTGATGAGACTTTTCCCACTAAGTCTAGAAGTTGTCTTTTAAATAAGTAACAGACTACCGGTGTCACAATTTAAAGGGAAAATCTTCTACATGAGGTTTTTTTTTTTTAAACTATTATTTTGCTTTTGTAGTACAGATTTTTCCCGATTACCTGAAGATTCATCATTTTAAAAGAGTTCCTTGTTGCACGGCAAAAACAGCGGTGTCATACCATGAAAATATTCACCAGTAAACTGGAATGTTAAATCTGCCACCTCCCAAATATCCCTCCCACACAGCCAGCACCACGGACTCCCTCCCCTTCAAGGACAGGGCTAGTTTAAGTCAGGCCCTAAAGAAGACCTAGAGGCTTGGAAACAGTGCCAATATACTGCAAAGCACGGGCACCAAGTTTGCCAAAGTCACAGAAGATCGTGAAATCAATCAAAAGAGCACTGGTGAAATGCCTGAGCCATTTCCCAAGGCCCTGTGGCATCAGGATCCGGTAACTTGGCCATGAGAAAGTTACTGAACATCCCACAGAACTACCACCATCCCCCCAGCACCAAAGGGGCACCAGAGATAGGTTATGGTCCTTCTAACCTGTGAGAGGTATTTATACAGCTGGGGGTCTCGCTCCAGTCCCAGGTAAGCAAGGAGCTCCTCTTCTCCACCCTCTAGCAGCTGGTAGAAGATATGGAAATTCCGCTCGCCCTGATTCTGATAGACAACTCGAGACTTTTCTATCAGGTAACTGGTGATATGCCCGCCTACGGGAATGCCCTTCAAAAGAGAACAAAACATCCAGCCAAGGCAATAATCAAGGCCACTCTCTTACTGGTGTCTTCTGATGAACTGAAACTGTGAGTCTGAATCAACTTGACTGTCCATCTTCTAAGATTCGCCTTTTCTGGTTCCACTCCTAAGCCCCCCAAGGTGATGAAGATATTTTGTGTTTTCATTTAGAATCAGTTGTTTTACCATCCATGTTTAGGACTGTGATACATCGTGATTTAATTTTTGTATATGGAGTGAAACAGAGGCCAGGATTCTCTTCATCCACAAGGATTTCCAGCTGACCACCATTTACTGGAAACACAACTTGGTCGATACCGAATCTCAGTGGTGCTTGGGTCGTAAGTCTGGGGACCATATAGGTAAGGAGAGCTGGACTACTTCTAGCCTCTGCTCTGGGCCGTCAGCCTCTTAATGTCAATATATTCTTATGCCAATATTGATTATTATTGTCTTAATTATTGTTTTAAATAATACATTCAATGAAGATTTGTATTCTATGACATATATTGAACACTTACCAATCAATGAGAAAAAAATTACCCAATTAAAAATGAGCAAAAGACTTTAATATACAAGAGGGTCTTTAAGGGACCAATGAGCAAAACTTCAATAAAATTGCTGTTGCAGCTGCCAAGTCGCTTCAGTCGTGTCCGACTCTGTGTGACCCCATAGACCCCGAAGGCAGCCTACCAGAGAAGCCACTATATGCCACCAGAATGCATAAGATTTAAAAAGGACTGACGATACCAAATGTTGGCAAGGGCGTGGAGAAACTGGAACTCAGTTATAACATTGCTGGTAAGAATCCAGCAGGGCAACTTCTGGGTATACAGCTGGCATAAATGAGTGCTTACATCTCCTAAAAGACGCACAAGAATGTTCAGAGCATTGCTTGCAATAGCTAGCCCCAGACTGGAAACAGCCCAGATGTCCATCACAGAGAACAGATAAACAGTGATAAAAGTCGAGCGATCAAGAAATAAACAACTCCACGCAGCAACACAGTCAAATCTAACAAGACATGCTGACTCAGAGAGGCCAAACATGAGCTAGAACAACTATATAATTCCATTTTTTCCGAAGCTCAAGAACCAGCAAAATGAATCTGTGATTATAGATGCCAGAACAGTGATAACTTCTGGGAAGTGGGGGGCAGACATTTGTCAGAGATGGGTAGGAGAAGTTTCAAGGTGTTGGAAATGTTAATATCTTGAGATGAGTGGCGGTTACACAGGTAGATTCAAATGGAAAAATTTATTGAGCTGTGGCCATGAGCTGTGTCCTTTTCAGTATGTGTTGGATTCTAAAAAAGCTTAAAAATATGTGTGCTATTAAAATTTTTTCAGTCTGTGCATGCATGACCAGAAACCCATATTCTGGCCTCTGGGGAATCCTTAGTCTGTCTGTCTTCATCCACTATACTAAACGCTCAGCCAGCTACTGTTCTCTAGTCTAAGGTGTCGCTTGGAATTACATGTCCCTGAGAACGCTGCCCACCCCTCCTGCTTGCATGAGCCCCCATTTAAACTCTGTGTACAATACGTTACATATCCTCTCTGGCCCCTTTCATACTACAGCAGTGGAGCTGAGTAGCTGGGACAGAGGCTGTACGGTCCACAAAGCCCAAGACCCTATCCATGTAAGTTTGCCAGCTCATGTCATATAACCATGTACACCTAAGCAATAGAGTGTTTATTCTGGAATCTTTTCAAGCTTTGTAAGAAACGGCATCTCGCTGACATCTAGTGCATTCTCACGACCTGTCTAGGTTGCATGCAGCTGGCATTCACATGCCCTCGCTGCCGTCTCATGGGGTGAGCACCCCACAGTTGGGCCCTTCTCCTGCTGATGGGCATTCAGTCCTGGCCAGACACGTGGGTTCTTTCCAGTCCGTTTACCTTCATGAGCAGAGCTGTTGAGGCCATGCTTGCTCATCTGCAGGAATATTTCCAGGAGTGGAATGGCTCCACCTTACACCCCGAGATGATACAGTTTTCCAAATGGGTTTAACCGATGTACACCCCTTCCACCAGCTGTGTGTTGGAATTCCTCATGATCCACATCTTTGCCAACACCTGTATCACCAGATTTCTTCATTTTTGCCCACGTACTAATATGATATGTCATCATGGTCTTTATTGTCATTTCCCAAAACTATTGCTAACCCTAAATTTTTCAACTATTTGAGCCAAGAAGAAAACTCTTCTCTCTTAAGGTGCCTTGAGTTAACTTTCTGTTGCTCTCAAGTTAAGGGGTCCCCAGGAAGCAGTAATAGGAATGTCAGTGTACCTTAAAGTCGAATTGTATGTCCATGTATTTTCCAAATCTGCTGGAGTTGTCATTCCGGAGTGTTTTGGCATTTCCAAAAGCCTTGGAATACAAAGGGAGGGGACACTGAACCCATCTGTCATTTGCTGACATTGAAGCTCTCCTGTTCATAGAATCCCTGACCCTGAATGACAAGCTCATTGGAGGAGAGAAGGGGGAGCCAGGAATGGAAGCCACTTCATCTGCTAAGAAGAAATCACTATTTACAGAGCATTTGATGCCAAATATTGGGGTTGGACACAGAGAAAAGAAGGGAAAAACATCTTCTAAGGAGAAGTTGGGGCTTCCCTAGTGGCTCAGTTAAAATATGTGTGCTATTAAAATTTTTTCAGTCTGTGCATGCATGACCAGAAACCCATATTCTGGCCTCTGGGGAATCCTTAGTCTGTCTGTCTTCATCCACTATACTAAACGCTCAGCCAGCTACTGTTCTCTAGTCTAAGGTGTCGCTTGGAATTACATGTCCCTGAGAACGCTGCCCACCCCTCCTGCTTGCATGAGCCCCCATTTAAACTCTGTGTACAATACGTTACATATCCTCTCTGGCCCCTTTCATACTACAGCAGTGGAGCTGAGTAGCTGGGACAGAGGCTGTACGGTCCACAAAGCCCAAGACCCTATCCATGTAAGTTTGCCAGCTCATGTCATATAACCATGTACACCTAAGCAATAGAGTGTTTATTCTGGAATCTTTTCAAGCTTTGTAAGAAACGGCATCTCGCTGACATCTAGTGCATTCTCACGACCTGTCTAGGTTGCATGCAGCTGGCATTCACATGCCCTCGCTGCCGTCTCATCGGGTGAGCACCCCACAGTTGGGCCCTTCTCCTGCTGATGGGCATTCAGTCCTGGCCAGACACGTGGGTTCTTTCCAGTCCGTTTACCTTCATGAGCAGAGCTGTTGAGGCCATGCTTGCTCATCTGCAGGAATATTTCCAGGAGTGGAATGGCTCCACCTTACACCCCGAGATGATACAGTTTTCCAAATGGGTTTAACCGATGTACACCCCTTCCACCAGCTGTGTGTTGGAATTCCTCATGATCCACATCTTTGCCAACACCTGTATCACCAGATTTCTTCATTTTTGCCCACGTACTAATATGATATGTCATCATGGTCTTTATTGTCATTTCCCAAAACTATTGCTAACCCTAAATTTTTCAACTATTTGAGCCAAGAAGAAAACTCTTCCTCTCTTAAGGTGCCTTGAGTTAACTTTCTGTTGCTCTCAAGTTAAGGGGTCCCCAGGAAGCAGTAATAGGAATGTCAGTGTACCTTAAAGTCGAATTGTATGTCCATGTATTTTCCAAATCTGCTGGAGTTGTCATTCCGGAGTGTTTTGGCATTTCCAAAAGCCTTGGAATACAAAGGGAGGGGACACTGAACCCATCTGTCATTTGCTGACATTGAAGCTCTCCTGTTCATAGAATTCCTGACCCTGAATGACAAGCTCATTGGAGGAGAGAAGGGGGAGCCAGGAATGGAAGCCACTTTATCTGCTAAGAAGAAATCACTATTTACAGAGCATTTGATGCCAAATATTGGGGTTGGACACAGAGAAAAGAAGGGAAAAACATCTTCTAAGGAGAAGTTGGGGCTTCCCTAGTGGCTCAGTGTAAAGATTCTGCCTGCAATGCAGGAGTCACAGGAGATGCAGGTTCGGTCCCTGAGTCTGGAAGATCCTTTGGAGGAGGGCATGGCAACCCACTCTAGTATTCTTGCCTGGAGAATCCCATGGCCAGTGGGTTGCAAAGAGTCGGACACGACTGTAGCAACTGTAGTGACTTAGCACGCATGCAAGGAGAGCTAGATAGGACCCTAGGCCTTGGCTGTTCTAGAAGGCATATAGATATCTTCCTATAGTATAGATGTACGCTGTTCGGCCCAAAGGTCTACTGGGAAAATCCCTTCAACCATAAATGCCTTTTACACAAAGAGCAACAAAAACATAGGAGAAAATAACATATTCACAATCATCCAACAAGTCAGAGAATGACAGTAGTAAAAATAATAATCAGGATTATTTTAATTAATAAAAATATTAATGAATGATAGCATATTATTTTAGTGCTTACTAATTCTACTGTGTGCTTTTCATGCATGGTGGTTTAGTCACTAAGTCGTGTCCGACTCTTGCAACTCCATGGACTGTATGTAGCCTGCCAGGCTCCTTTGGCCATGGGATTCTCCAGGCAATATTACTGGAGTGGGTTGCCATTTCCTTCTCCATTGGATCTTCCCAACCCAGGGATCGAACCTGGGTCTCCTGCACTGCAGGCAGATTCTTTACTAACTGAGCTACAAATCACATTTTTTTTCCCTTTGGCATTCATCTTGTTTAATCCTCAAAACGTCCTAAGAGGCAGGTACTATGAGTAGGTCCACTTTCCAGATGGGGAACTGGCTCCAGGATATGAATGATGTGCAGAAGCTTGCATATCATCGCGTGATCACCCTGGGCTTGGTCTCCATGCCTGCTAGACTTCAAGGTCACACCCTTCACCACGATACAGTAAGTCCCCTATGCACGAACAAGTTCTGTTCCAAAAACGTTTGTAAGCCCAACGAAGTTAGTCTAGGGACCCAACTAACACAATAACTATATACTAATAGTATAGTAAGTCCCCTATGTACAAACCTTCGAGGTGTGAGCTTTCAGAGATGCAAATACGCATTTGTGTGTCCAGTCACGTAAGTTAGTGCGCGTCTCAAGTGCAGCTGCCCCCCACCTCCTGTTGCTGATGATCCTTCAGCTCTATCATGTCCCACCTCCTCTCCCCGCACCAGTCAGGAACTCTTCCTGCCTGTTCACTCGATGCCAGCCCCTGGATCCCAGCTGCTGCACTACTGTCCTTTTCAAGGTACTGTACTATAAGACTAAAAAGGTTTATTTATGTATTATTTGTGTGAAAAGCATTAT
>SJYC01066603.1:0-46079 GCA_006408675.1 Madoqua kirkii | reverse complement strand
GTGGGAGGGGAATTTGGCATTGGGAGCTCGTGTACACCTGTGGCTGATTCATGTCAGTGTATGGCAAAACCAATACAGTACTGTAACGTAGAATAAAGTATTTTAAAAAATTTTAAAAAATAAATAAAAAGATTAAAAAAAAAAGAAAGCCCAGAAATAAACCCACGAATCTATGAACCGCTTATCCTTGACAAATGAAGCAAAATGTACATTGTGCAGACTCATTCTTCAATAAGTGGTGCTGGGAAAACTGGACAGCTACAGTAAAAGGATAAAATTAGAACACTTTCTAACACCATACAAAAAAAAATAACTCAGACTGGATTAAGGACTTAAATGTAAGGCCAGAAATTATAAAGCTATTAGAAGAAAACAGGCAGTACACTTTGACATAAATTGCAGTAAGATTCTCTCTGAGCCACTTGGTTTCCTTCAGTCTCTAAGGTCTTCCCTGGGTTCCAGTGAACAGCTTCAAACACTTGTTAATCAGGGGAGGGGATGCAGAGACAAGGGAGGGGCAGCCAAGAAACAGCAGTGCAGCCTTGGGGTAAGGTCCTGTTCCCCTTCAAGGAATACGGACAAGAGGTCTTTGAGCTGTTTTTCAAGTACTGAAACCCTCACCAGATGGGATAAGTTAACTGTTTGCTGCCCACAAGCATGAAGACCCCAGACCTGTTGGAACCAGAAATTGATCATGCTGGCTTCTAATTACCTCACCACCAACCAATCAGAAGAATGTTCACGAGCTAATCATGCCCTCTTTGAACCATTACTATAAAACTTTTCTCTACTTCTTCCAGGGTAAGACTTACAGTTTTCAGGGCATGAGTCCACTGTGGCTCCCTTTGCCTGGCGAAGTAGTAAAGCTATTCTTTTCTACTTCACTCAAAACTGTCTCCGAGATTTAACTTGGTGTTGGGCTACAGAGGCCAGATTTGGCTTCACAGAGGGTTGTTATTCTGCTTATCACTCAGTGCAAACAAACAAGAGGGGCCCATAGTCCATCTCTGGGGAGCATCCTTGTCATCCAGTAGAGAATGAAATGAAGCTGAGTCATGAAGTGGCTGTTATTTAGACAGAATAGGAATGGTAAACACATAGAAAACTAGACTGTAAAATTTACAGCAGTCTCTGGGGCAATGGAGTCTGGGCTAGACTTTTAGTGCCATGATTCACTACCTTGGATTCACTGACCTTGGATATGCTACTAAAGTTCTCTGGCTCTTAATGGGAATAATAATAGCATTTAGGATAGATGTGCAGAACAACAACAGAAACAGCGCAAGTATTTATTACAGAGATTGGCATATAACAAGTCTCCTAAAAGCATTACTTACTGTGCTGTTCTCAACATCATCTCTCGAGAACTCTAAGTATTTCAGTGTGACATGAACAGAGCAACAGCTATCCAAAACTTGAGAAGTGAGCTTAGAGGGCTCAGAGTTCACTAAAAATAGATACCTTCTCACTGCCTTGTCTGAAATGTGACCTTTATCTTAGGGCCGGCATAAGCAGTTGCTTTCTGAAGAATTTTCAGTATTTACATGACATGAGATTAATTTTTGTTTAGAAAGATCCCTCTGGATCACATATGGAAAAGTGAATCAAGGTATATAGTGAAAGTTGGAAGATAGGAGACCAGTTAAAAAGATTTTTCAAAAACTCAGGATGACTGTCAATGGTCTAAATTATATGCAGCTTTGGAGATGAAAAGAAATGCAAACATTAGATTTTATTTGGCTACTAAGTCATGTACTACTCTTGCTACTCCACAGGCTGTAGCCTGCCAGGCTCCTCTGTACATGGGATTTCCCAAACAAGAATACTGGAATGAGTTGCCATTTCCTTTTCCAGGGTATCTTCCTGACCCAGGGATTGAAACTGTGTCTTCTGTATTGGCAGGCAGATTCTTTATCACTGAGACACCAGGGAAGCCCAACATTTGGTGTGCTGGAACCAATAGATCTTTGGAATTTGCATGAAGATGAAAGAGGACATTCAGAAACTTCTGGTTTCACATGTTAGCAAATAGATTGAGGATTCCTTCAGATTAAACACATGCACATAGGTGGGTGAACAAGTTTTAAAGCCACAAATTTAAATACTAGAAACGCTTATACGGAGGTCTATATGAAGCACTCAAGCATGTTTTTCCAGTGAACTCTCATACGTGGCATGACTCAATCAATATAAACATCTCTATCAGTAGGTAGAAAAATGACCCCCAAAGATGTCTATACTCTATTCATGAAACCTACCAGTATGTTGCCTTACTTGGCAAAGGGAAATTTGCTGGTGGAATTGAGAATATGGACTATAAGTTGGGGAGATCATTTAAAATTATCCATATGAGCCAAAACTAATCACATGGACCCTTAAGAGTGAAAGAAGGCTGAAGAGTAAATCAGAGATGTGACAGAGTCAGTCAGAGAGATTAGAAGAGTAAGAAGTACGTTCAGCTAAATTCTGCAGAATCCTGAATGAGCCTGCAGGCAGGTCTCCTCAGAGCCTCCTGGAGGGAATGAGGTGCTACCACACCTGGATTGTAGTTCCCTGGGACCTGTGACAGACTTCCAACCTACAAAGATGCAAGATAAGAGGTGTGTGTTTTGCTCCATTAAGCTTGTGTTAATTCACTGTGGCAGCAGTGAAAACAAATTCAGCATCTGAGATGACAGTCTAGATCTGAGTCTTTTGCCTGGAGATGGTAATTAAAAACAAGGGGTCTGTCATTGTCTGCGGTTAACTTCAAATCTGTATAATTTGAAAGAGTTAAGTGGAGATAGTTTGATATAAGTGTTTGTAAATTAACCTTAACCCTCAAAACCAGGCTGATTAGCTAAAACTCGGATTATCATAATCAGGATGATACACACCAGGGATGGAGCATTAACATCTGAAGCCCTCTAAGGAGGCTTTCCATCCCCTAAGCACTTCAAATATTTCTATCTAGATCTTTAGCAGAGGCGTTATATTTAGCATGACAATAATTCAGAATGCATTTCATGATTTCAATGAGTGATGTTTAAAATGCGTTCAGGGTAAAATTTGGTTATAAATGCATAAATATGGTAGAGTAACTTCTTCCTCTTATATGATGGCTCCCATAATGTGATGGTGATGTGCTCACACTTCTGAAGTATTTACCTGGATCCTGAACTCAGTTTGGGTTCCCACTTAAAGATGATCTCTGTTGCCCTGCCAACCTCAAAGTTTGGCTGATTCAACAGCAGAAAATCATTGTTCTCACTTAGATTGAACCACTTACCTAAAGGCCACTTAGGAAACCTTACTTAGGACAGAGTACAGGGATTCCAAAAAGTTTAAAAGAGGAAGTTATAGATCTGAATATGGAAAAAAGAATGTGAGTCTATTTGCTTGGCAAATTTGGATTTGTACTTCTTTCACTGTAGCATACGAAAGATTGTATGTGTGTGTGTATGTGTGTGTGTGAGTGTGAGTGTGTGTGCATTCTTTAATTCCTACATAGCACTTCACTGGAAGTCACCCATATGAATGAAAAGAATGCAATAGTTGTTGAAGAAGCAAAATGATTCAGGTCATTTTTCAGTGGGAGTGGCTGTAGTCCATTTAGGGTGTGAGAAAAGTGGAGACTGAATTTGGAACTCTTGTATCATTTAAAGAGTGTGTCAATTCCAGGTGAGCAAAGGGATTGGACAAAATCTAATTATTTCCTATACTATTGAGAAAATTGCATGAAGTAACATGACGGTCATAAATAAGCAATTTATAGAACAGAAGTTGTGGAAATGATTTTAATACATTATCTAATTTAGTTTAAACACAGTGAAATAATTTTCATTGCCATTTTACAAATGGAGAAGCAGAAGATTGAAGGAGGAATAGTCAAACCATTCTTAAGGTCACATATAAAGTAGGTTTTAGACATTTTTTAAACACAGGTATGTAAGAGTGACACCAGCAGTCCCTAAGCAGCAGAATTACGGGCTCTTGATTTTGAACTTCATAAGGGGCTGGTTTAAATTGTGATTCAAAAGACACTTAGTTTCTTTCTCTGCCTTGTGCTACAGAGAAATTAGTGCAATATGACCAGGACCTGTCAGGGAAAGACTGGCAGTAGCAATTTGATTTGAAGCAGTAGAAGATTCTGTTACTGTAAATGTCACATCTGTTTATGGTAGAATACATGGCAACAGAAAGATGCTTCCTTGCTGAGAAAAACAGATCAGTTTCCATCTTCAGTTAATTCAGTTTATAGGGCAGAGGGCCACTCAATACAGTCCCTCATGTGAATGTTAAGAGAGATAACAGAATCTGAGAAGCAGAAATGCACGATGGAGAGAGCCATAGACATGGGGCTTCCATTCCCCCAAACTAATATCTAATAGATAATTAAGTACTTGGGATCCAGAAAGAGGGATGTTAAGCTACTAGCAAGAAGCCTACCATAGATTTAAGTGCATTTTTGCGATTAAGGTTATAACTATGCTCAGTCTCTCTGGCCTCCTTGACATAGACACTGTTTCATCTAAAAGGTGTCATTAGAGGAAAGAAGAGGATGATGACAAGGCCCTGGAAAGAAATGATAAATAATAGTTTGGGTGTGAACAGGCTTACTGAGAGGCTATCTTGGGAGCTTCTAAAGAATCAGATAATTTTGAGAACATATAAAAATTCAACCTTTGAATAATGTGCAAAATATCATAAATGCATTTTGGTATTGCATTATTTATATAAGAATAGTGTTATTGTTTACTGTCATTTTATTTTAGCAAGTAAAATATTGCTGTTGGCATTTTGAAATATTAGCTTTTTTTTCCAGAAATATTTTACCTCATTACTTTTTAAACTTGGTTACTCAAGATGCATTGACTCACAGTAATTACTTAGCAGAATAGGAAGAAGGCAGGCGAGCATAAGGCATAGCTTTGCCCGACTAAATATACTAATCAACAGTGGGTTGAGATCTATACACACAGCACTAAAATCCAAAGTAAAGTCATATTCATTCATTACACAGTATTTATTCAGTACTTTATATGTACCAGAGTGTATTGGGGATATGGCAAAGATAAAAACTGGTTTAATGTTGAAAAAAAAATTATTTTTAACTTTGACTATAAATTTACATTTTAGTTGTTGAAAATATATAAGCAAAAATGAAGACAGAATGCTTAGAATTTTGTCAAGATATCAGTTTTTTCAAATTTGATGTATTAATTTAATGCAACACTAGTCAAATCTTATAAAGTAACCAGTAATGCTGAAGAACCTGAAGTTGAACAGTTTTATGAAGACCTAAAAGACCTTTTAGAACTAACACCCAAAAAAGATGTCCTTTTCATTATAGGGGACTGGAATGCTAAAGTAGGAAGTCAAGAAACACCTGGAGTAACAGGCAAATTTGGCCTTGGAATGGGGAATGAAGCAGGGCATAGACGAATAGAGTTTTGCCAAGAAAATGCACTGGTCAGAGCAAACACTCTATTCCAACAACACAAGAGAAGACTCTACACATGGACATCACCAGATGGTCAACATAGAAATCAGATTGATTATATTCTATGCAGCCAAAGATGGAGAAGCTCTATACATCAACAAAAACAAGACCGGGAGCTGACTATGGCTCAGATCATAAAGTCCTTATTACCAAATTCAGAATGAAATTGAAGAAAGTAGGGAAAACCACTCGACCATTCAGGTATGACCTAAATCAAATCCCTTATGATTATACAGTGGAAGTGAGAAATAGATTTAAGGGCCTAGATCTGATAGATAGAGTGCCTGATGAACTCCAGGCTCCTTGCCCACGGGATTTTCCAGGCAAGAGTACTGGAGTGGGGTGCCACTGCCTTCTCCGCAATGGAAATATACATACTTCACTGTATTCTAGCTCCATTGATCCCCTTTTTTCTTCAGTGAGCTTGCCTTGAACTGTCATCTGTTATAGCTGAAAGATCTTGATCAATGGAGCTAGAATACTGTGGAGTTAAGATTCAGTCTCAAACTCCAACGTCTTAACTTCTTTGCTACAACTGTTTCCTAGTATTATACGTTGGTCTCTTAGAACATCTCTCTTTAAACCACTTCCTCATGAGCAATACCCTATGGTTTTAAAAATCACTACTCACCTTCCTGAGCTACCTTTCTTTTTTTGAAACTGCCTTTAGCTACTTTCTGAGATTTGGGAAGTTCCTAGATTTATCAGAGCACGGCAGACTGCATCTCTCAAGCTGAGTGTTTCTGGGAAGAATGTTAATCACTCCCCTTTGTGTTGATTCCGGTTGGCACCAGTCTCACCAAGTGATGTTTTCCATCTGTGGCCCCATCTTCTAGCAAATGGCAGAACCCCACTTCAGACCTCGGTCTGTCTGACACCCAGGCCTGAGTGCTTGCCAGCAGGATAGCCAGAATCTAGGCCCCTGAGTCAGGCATGGGACCTTAGCAACGTACAGGCCCCTGTGCTCTGACCTTGTAAGGAGCTGTGGGCCGGAGAAGCGAGTCCAGCAGTGCGGGGCAATGGCCCAGAAGGCGCCTGTGCCCTGGGAGCCCTCTCTCATGAGGACATAAATGAGGGTGAGGGCGGCTGGAGGTGGGCGGGTGCAAAGAGTGGTTTGTTCCTGGCCAGACCCCTGAGGAATGACCTTGGTTAAAAGGTGTAGATGGCAGAAGAAGGGCCAAGAAGGAGGAGACCTAAATACTGGGGTTTCTGAAGGTACTAATTGTTCACACCCCTCTCCTTTTTGAGTTTGGAGAAAATGGACCAGAGAATATAATTTAGAACTGGAGCCCAAAGCCCTTTAAGTTCCGCTCCTGCTGCTTCTTGACCTTCCCCATCTCATCACAGAGGGCAGCTGCCCTCCTGCCCCAGCCCCTGGGGGTAGTGTGGTCACCAGGGAGGTGAGGACAGGAGAGGGCTGACTGGTGGAGAAAGAGAGCAGCAGGCTAGGAGCGTGGCCTCTTCTATCAGAGCCGGGAGGCGTGGACCGGCCCCTCCCTCTGAAGAGCCCTTCTGAGGAGTGGGCTGTTAAGTCCCCCCTCCCCCAACTGGTGTTGGTAAGCAGGCTGCTTTTGGTGACACTGGAGACAGCTGGATTTGTAGGATGGTAGAAAGTCAGCTTTTATTTGTTTACTTGCCTGCGCCTTGCAGCTTATAGTATCTGAGTTCCCTGACCAGGGATCAAACCCAGGCTCCTGGCAGCAAGAGTGCTGAGTCTAAACAGTGGACCCCCAGGGAATTCCTGCAAGTCAGCCCTGAGAAGGTTCAGGGATGGGGGTAGAGGATTTAGAGTCTTGGAAGTGTGGGGTCAAAGGGAGGAGAAAGGGTGGCGGCAACGAGGGGGACTGTGCTTGTGCCTCCTTCTAGCCATTCATGGGACACTCGCTCTGCGTCAAACACCGAGGATCCCAGGAGTTGGCCGTACTCAGCATCCAGGTCCCAGCAGCCTGATCGAGTTGGGGAAGACACATAAATAAATGGCCACGACGGCACATAAAATGTGCTGTTACAGGGTGATTGGCAACGGGCTGCAGAAGTGCGTAGGAGGGACACCTAACTTAACCCAACACCCCACTCTGCGTGTGTGCACATGAACACACATGTACACTCACGTGCTCTCGTATGTGAGGAGGCTGGGGAGTAAGTAGATCCAGGGATGCTACACACAGGAGTTGATCTTTGAGCTAAATTTAAAGGGTGAGTAGGAAGAACTATACAAAACAGATCTTCATGACCCAGATAACCATGATGGTGTGATCACTCACCCACAGCCAGACATCCTGGAGTGTGAAGTCAAGTGGGCATTAGGAAGCATCACTACAAACAAAGCTAGTGTAGGTGATGGAATTCCAGTTGGGCTATTTCAAATCCAAAAAGATGATGCTGTGAAAATGCTGCAAGCAATATGGCAGCAAGTTTGGAAAACTCAGCAGTGGCCACAGGACTGGAAAAGGTTTTCATTCCAGTCCCAAACAAAGGCAATGCCAAAGAATGTTCAAGTTACTGCACAGTTGCACTCATCTCACATGCTAGCAAAGTAATGCTCAAAATTCTCCAGCCAGGGTTCAACAGTACATGAACTGTGAACTTGCAGATGTTCAAGCTGCATTTATAAAAGGCAGAGGAACCAGAGATCAAATTGCCAACATCTGTTGAATTATCAATAAAGAGTTGCAGAAAAATACCTACTTCTGCTTTATTGACTATGTCAAAAACTTTGACTGGGTGGATCACAACAAACTGTGGAAAACTGTTCAAGAAACAAGAGTACCAGATCACCTTACCTGCCTCCTGAGAAATCTGTATGCAGGTCAAGAAGCAACAGTTAGAACTGGATGTGAAACAACAGACTGGTTCCAAATCTGGAAAGGAGTATGTCAAGGCTATATATTGTCACCCTGTTTATTTAATTTATATGCAGAACACATCATGTGAAATGCTGGGCCGGAAGAAGCACAAGCTGCATTCAAGATATCCAGGAGAAATTTCAACAACCTCAGATATGCAGATGACACCACCCTTATGCAGAAAGCAAAGAAGAACTAAAGAGCCTCTTGATAAAAGTTAAAGAGGAGAGTGAAAAAGTTGGCTTAAAACTCAACATTCAGAAAACTAGGATCATGACATTGGGTCCCATCACTTCATGGCAAATAGATGGGAAAACTATAAACAGTGGCTGACTATTTTTTTTGGCTCCAAACAGATGGTGACTGTAGCCATGAAATTAAAAGACACTCCTTGGAAGGAAAGCTATGACCAACCTAGACAGCATATTAAAAAGTAGAGACATTACTTTGCCAACATAAGTCTATCTAGTTAAAATCATGGTTTTTCCAGTAGTCATGTATGGATGTGAGAGTTGGACTATAAAGAAAGCTGAACACCAAAGAATTGATACTTCTGAACTGTGGTGTTGGAGAAGACTGTTGAGAGTCCCTTGGATTGCAAGGAGATCCAACCAATCAATCCTAAAGGAGATCAGTCCTGAATATTCATTGGAAGGACTGATGCTGAAGTGAATCTCCAATACTTTGGCCACCTGATGTGAAGAACTGACTCATTCGCAAAGACCCTGATACTGGGAAAGATTAAAGGCAGGAGGAGAATGGGGTGACAGAGGATGAGATGGTTGGATGGCATCACCAACTTGATGGACGTAAGTTTGAGGAAGCTCTGGGAGCTGGTGATGGAAAGGGACGCCTGGTGTGCTGCAATCTATGGGGTCGCAAAGAATGGGACACGACTGAGCGACTGAACTGAACTGAGGAGGAATTTCCCTGGTGGCCCAGTGTTTAAGATTCTGAGCTTCCAGTTCAGGGGCACCTGTTTGATCCCTGGTCAGGGAACTAAAGTCCCACATACTTTGCAGTGTGGCTAAAAAAAATATAAAGAATGAGTAGGAGATTGACGACAAAGTTGCCTATAGTGAAAGCTATGGTTTTCCAGTAGTCATGTATGGATGTGAGAATTGGACTGAAAAGAAGGCTGATTGCCAAAGAATTGATGCTTTAGAGCTGTGGTCCTGGAGAAGATTCTTGAGAGTCCCTTGGCCTGCAAGGAGATCAAACCAGTCAATCCTGAAGGAAATCAGTCTTGAATATTCATTGGAAGGACTGATGCTGAAGCTGAAGTTCCAATACTTTGGCCACCTGATGTGAAGGGCCAACTCATTGGAAAAGACCTTGATGCTGGGAAAGATTGAGGGCAAGAGGAGAAGGGGGCAACAGAGGATGAAAATGGTTGAATGGCATCATCGACCCAATGGACATGAGTTTAAGCAAACTTTGGGAGACAGTGAAAGACAGAGAAGCCTGGCGTGCTGCAGTCCACGGGGTCGCAAAGAGTCTGATGTGACTGAGCGACTGAAAATGACAATAGCAGATCAGCGGGGGGACAGAGCAAGAAGAGGCTTCTTCCTGAGAGAATGAATGGAGCAAGGGCTCAGAGGCACGGAAGGGCATGGCATGTGGCTCAACACAGCTGGGTGCCTAGGAAGGTGTGCCACGCGGGGTGGCCTTCTCCTAAAGTTAAGGGAGATGACTCAGTGTTTTTACCTGTGGAGTGACGTGGTCAGATCTGAATTTTAGGAAGATCACCCTGGTGGCAGAACTGAGAATGGGTCAGAGTGGGGGACAAGGTTAGAGATGGGGGAAAAGGACAGATGTGCTTACAATACCTAGGAGCAAGGTGATACAGCGGGATCTCAGGCAGTGTAGACAAAACTGAGCAGTATTTAGGAGGTCAGGTCGCCTGACCTGCATAACTGGAGGGCAGTAAGGGGAGGATAGGAAGACAGCCAAGTTTTTGATTTGGGTCACTGTGTGAAGAGGTACTATTTGTTGCAACAATAAGAGTCAAGGGAGGTGGCAGGTCTGAGGAAGGGTTTTTTTTTTTTTTAAGCTTAGTTTAGATTCAAGCCAGAGTGCATTTGGAGGGAAAGGAAAAGGGGTCATTGAAGATGTCAGACCAGAGCAGGCAGAGAGATGGACTCCTGGGTACTGGATGAGGTCCAGAGATAAGACTCGAAGGTTGGGTATGATGTTGACGTGAGGGGATGGCTGGTTTGTTTGTGTAGAAATCAGAAGGTTAGGATTCTAGGTTTTGTTTTTTGTTTTTTGTGTTTTTTTGGATGTGGACCATTAAAAAAAAGTCTATATAGAATTTGTTATAATAATGCTTTTGTTTCATGTTTTGGCATTTTGGCCACAAAGCATATAGAATCTTAGCTCCCCAACCAGGGATTGAGCCCACATCCTCCACATTGGAAGGTGAGGTCTTCACCAATGGACCATGAGGGAAGTCCCTAGGGGATTTTTGAGGACTGGCTCTTCTAGGGAGGTTTACCATTGTGACCATCTGTGTTTAAGCCATGCCTCATTAATTGTGTGAACTTGGGAAAACTTCTCGGAGCCTCAATTTTCTCCTCTGCAAATTGGTGGTAAGACTGTACCAACTTTCTGGGATTTTTGTGTACATTAAATGGGATGATATATGGACATCGCTCAGCACACAGTAGGTGGCTCATAATGTCAGTCTGGACTCCTCCAGCAAAGGATATGACAAATCCACTACACATGGAAGATCCAGAATGCCCCAAACCCAGTGTGATAGTGCAGGCTCTCTCATGCCCCAAACCCAGTGTGATAGTGCAGGCTCTCTCATGCTGAGCAGGCTGTCAGGGGATGTGCCGTGCTGTGCTCACTCAGTCGTGTCCAACTCTTTGTGACCTCATGGACTGTAGCCCACCAGGCTCCTCTGTCCGTGGGGTTTCCCAGGCAATAATACTGGAGTGGGTTGCCATTTTCTCCTCCAGGGAATCTTCTTGACTCAGGGATGGAGCCCTCATTCCCTGTGTCTCCTGCACTGGCACATGGATTCTTTACCACTGAGCCACCGGGAAAGACCCATCAGGGGACAGCTAGATAAATTATTTTGTGCAGTTTGTTGAGAGAAAATATCTCAAAGCAGATTTGGGGAGGGCAGAGGAATAATAAAAAGGATCCTTGTGGTGAAAAAATTTGACTTCAGAGGTTGGTGCAACTCCCTCAAGTCGCATGCTTAAGTCAGGGGAAAGCAAGGGCCCTAGGCCCCAACAGCGAGACCATTTCTCTTTCCCTGGAACTGCCCCAGGGATGGTGGGGAGGGAGGCTGACAGAGCTTGACAGCGTTCAGCCCCTCACTTCTGCCGCCTAGTTCCGTCCTGCCTCCTCTCTATGGCTTTTAAACTGTTTACAGGCATCCAACTTCCATTTCAGAAGTCCACCTGGGTGTCTCAGCAGGAACTGTCCTGGAAACACTTCATACGTCATGCAGGTGTGAGAGTTGTGGGCGTGGGAAGGCTTGCTGGAGATGAATCAGCATTGTCTTCTCCTGCCTGAGTCAGGAGCAGGGCTGGGCAAGGGCTGGCGGACCCAGACATGAAGGAGGGAAAGAATAGGGAGACCAGCCTGCAATGACACATCTCAACCACCAGGGGGCATGAACAAGCCGGGGAAAACCCAGGAGTTGCTGATGGGAAACCTTGGGCACCCGGAACCAGGCCTAGGAGAAAGAGGACATCCAGCTTCCCAAGCTGGGCATGGGCGCAGTCACTGCCAGTATGTGTCCACTGCCTGCCTGCGTCCTGGCTTCTCTGCCTTCATGAAGAAGTGGAGAGCACAGAATGGAATTGGATTTGAGGGGTCAGCCTATCCAACTCTCCTGTTCTGCAAGGAGGAAGGAATTACTCTAGATTACACAGCTAGTTAGTGGCCAATTACTGTGATTTTCATCAGTTCAGGAATATGGCTCCTTGATGGGCACAGCCCTGGTCTCAGTTTGGGGACAGGGGTCGAGATGCTGCCCCTAGCATCAGAGGCGCTCTCTCTTACCTCTCTAGTCTTCCCTTTTCCCTCACACTTTCCGTGACTCTGTTTTTCTTTGACTTTCTCTCCCAGTTTTTGTCTGACTGCCTCTCCGGCTCTTCCTCTGTCTGCCTCCTGTCTCCGTCTCTGCCCTCTGGGGACTTTGCTGTGCTCCTTCCCTCAATGGGTCCCCAGGGCAAGATATTTCCTGCCGTCACTCCTCAGGGACTCATAGCTCTCTGAAGCTCTGTTTTCCAACCCAGTGTCTCAGTTCCACTCCTGGGAGCAGGCAGAGAAGTTATGATTTGGTAGCATCATCAGTGATGTGATTTCGGGAGGTGGGAAGACCCCTGGTACTGTCCCCAGCACCCTACCCCCTATGGTGCCAACAGTAAACTTAGAATGGCACCTGGTGTGGGCAAGACCCTTTGCTCATGCGGTCCCTGCCCGGTGAGCTCACCATGTGGGAGTGAGGGCGAGAGAAGACAGGCGCACGAGTGATTCAATCGAGATCAGAATGCTCTGAGTACAAAAGGAGCGCTTGCTGTGGGACAGAGCAGGTGGAGACAGACTCTGGTTAGCCCTGGGGCGGCTCCGTGATGTGGGTGCGTTGAATTGGCCTTTGAAGGAAATGTGGGACTTCGGGAGGCAGGGATGTGGCGAGTGGGCACATTCTGAGCAGATGGATGGGCATAGGCAGTCTTGGCCACTCCAAGTGCTCAGGCACAGTGAGCAGGCTACTAGGAGACGAGCAGGAGAGGCTGGATATGCAGGTAGGGGCCAGAGCCCCAGCACCTCAGCAAGGGCCACGGGGACGCCACTGCAGTTTCTGAGCAGGAGTGCCATCTGCCGAAGTCCTCAGTTAAAATGGAAGGAGTGCTGTAAAAACCAATGCGTTGCACCCCACTGATCCATTGCACCCCACTGATCCTTACCCTTGGGGAGAACGACTTTTATTCCAAGCTCAACCTGAAATAGGTTTTGACAGGGAAGAGCAGCAGCACAAGGGGGTCAAGTGGCTTGGGGAGGAAGGGCACTGAGTGGCTTTGCAGAGGTGTAGGAGAGGGCACCGAGAGCCCCTCGAGGCCTGATTTCATCTGTGCTGCTCAGGAGCCCCCAAGTCCCACTGCACGTGACCGCCGGGGAAAGAGCAGCCTGGCTTGATGTCCGATCCTCTGTGGGTCCTCAGTCTGAGTTTTCTCTGTGGTGTCATGACCCAAAACTCCCCAGAGTGGGCCTGATGAGGGGGTCTCTGTTCCAGTGCCCTGTCGGAGCTGGGTTGTGGTTTCTGCCTGCTGCCCAGTAACTTCAGCTGCCCTAGCCCTGGGGGAGGAGGGCGGTGCCGCTGAGTCACTGCCTGAGCCTCTGGGCCTGGAACCTTGGGTGAGTCACCCAGGACTAGGATTGCTGGAGGAGGGGAAAGAAGCTGGTGGACATCTGGAGGGGGGAGGGGAGCCGGCACACAGGAAGGGAGTTGCCCGGACAGGACTGAGGCAGTAGGCGAGGGGGCCCTGGGAAGGGGGCGAGTGAAGTCTGCTCTTCTCTGAAAGGCCCTCCCCTGGGCTGGGTCCTAACAGGCCTCAGTGTTTGCCTTTCTCTGGGGAGGGGCCTGGACGAGTGGGTGAGAGAGGCCGAGGCTGTGGCCTCATCCTCAGCCTGGCCTCCGGGCTTGGGAAGCTGTGTGGGCCTCCTCCTCACCTGCCCACCTCCCAGGCTGGAGGAGGCGCCGGTTTTCTCCTCCCTTCAACCCTCCTGGGCCTTCCTTACACACATAGACTGCTGCTCACCCCAGCTGCCTATAGCAGAGCCATTCCACCTGTCGCCGCCTCCCAGTCTCCTGCCAGACCCCTTCCTACCCGAAGGGGGCCTTTCCAGGTCTTTTGAAGCACACCCACTTGCCTCAGTACCTCACTGACAGTTATTCTGGGGCCGGCTATTAAAAGCCACTTTGTTTCCCTGCGGTCACCCCTGCCCTCTTCTTCCTGATAGCCCCCAGCTGCTTCCTGGTTCCCAGCACACACACAGGCCCGTGAAGTCCCAGCACGCACCTGCAGCTTCGGGCACGCCAGTGAACTGTGACTCGCAGGCATTTGTCATGAGAACAAGACTGGGCCTGAATCTCCAGGCCCCCGTGAGCAGGGGCTGCCTCCCCTCGCCCAGGGCCCAGAATACTTTTTCCCAGTGACACCTCCCTTCCCGCTGTGGCCAGGGCGGGGCCGGGGGAGGGGCTGCCCTTGGCTGCCCAGGAGCCGGTAGTGTCGGTATTTTCGGGAAGGGAGGGACTGGGAGGGGGCGTGTGGGGGTGGTAGGAGGCCAGGCTTCGGCGGGATCAGGTTAGGGCAGGTTTGGTTTCCTTAAAATGCAAAGTTGGGGGCCAGTGGGCTAGCATATAAATTCCAACGCTGGACACCTGGCCCTTTGCTTTCCTTCCTGAGTCTCTCTCTGCCCTCTGGTCTGGTGAGTACCTCTGTCCTGGGCAGGGCTGGGTGGGCAAGACCCCCATGGGTCTCTGCCTTTGTCCCTTTGGCTTTTTTCTCTAGTGGGTTTTTGTCGGAGCAGAGCTGAATTACAGTGTTGTGCCTGTCTCTTATACACATCTAGATGTGTATAAGAGACAGATATATAGATGGATGGATGAATGGAGTGGATTACAGATGGGAGTGTGGGTGAATGGATGGATGAGTAGACAAGTGGATGAATAGGATCAGTAGATGAATGAATGAATGGGGTGGATGATGGGTGGATGGGCAGATGGGTGGATGTGTAGGTGGATGGGTGGATGCATAGATTAGTGGATGGATGGATGGATAGATGGGTGGGTATGTGGGTGAGTGTGTGGGTGGATGGATGGATAGTTAGATAGATAATGGGTGGCTGGATGAATGAATGGATGAATGAAGGGGTAGATGGGTGGGTGTATGACGGATGAGTAAACAAGTGGATGAGTGGATAGTGGATGGATGGAAAGTGGATGGATGGATGGATGGATGGGGTGGATGATGGATGGGTAGATGGATGGGTAGGTGGGTGGGTAATATGATGAACATATGTTGTGAAGGGAGAGAGGGGGAAAGAGAGGCAGGAAGAGAATACTTCTATTGCTGACTCCATGGGTGCTACTTACACGTGTGGTGGCAGTTCAAAGAAGTTGACCCCTTGATAAAGTTCCATCTGGCTCAGAGTATAGATTCCCAGCTCTTGGTATGGGTTCACAGACACAAGGAGGGTTCCAATATATGTCTAGAGGAACAGACCAAAGCACTCGTGAGGCATTCCAGGCTGCAAATGTCTCTGGCAAAAGACCAGCACGTGCTATGATCCCCATGTGCCCCTTCAGTGCACAATACGACACAATAAATAAGTCAGGTTGTGTGTGCGTGGGGGAGGATGTGTCCACTGTCATGGAATCTAGCTGGCATGGGCAGACAAACAACCGAGTGATCAAGACTGCCCTACTTAGTGTGTTAAGCAAGGCCTGGTTCTGCTGCCAGCTGCCTTGCCACCCTGCAGAGAGGCTGCTGCTGAAGGAAACCCACGCAAAAGAAAGCAGAGGTATGGGAAAGAGTCCTCAAGACATCATCCTAGACCCTAGAGATCTGCTTCTGGACCCTGAAGTTAGATAGGTCGACAGATTCTCTCTCGGGGCTTAGGCTGATTTCAGTTGGGTCTCTGGCACTGGCAGCTGCAAAGGTCTTAATACAGAGGATCACAGTGCGCCTGCCAGTGGTTCCTGGACACACCCCCTCTGATGGTCAGCCTAGAGTGATACTGTTCATGGCCATCCAGACTAGAGACCAAGGGACTTCCCTGGTGGTCCAGTGGCTATAACTCCACCCTCCCCATGCAGCGGGCTCAGGTTTGATCCCTGGTCAGGGAACTAGATCCTCCAGGCTGTAACTAATATCCAGTGCAGCTAAACAAATTAAATAAATTAAAAAAAAATGTTTTTAAGGCCAAGGACCAGAAGGGAATCACCACACTAGGAAAAACAGCTGAGACAAGAGTTACGCTACATAGATGAGGTTCTCGCTGAAACGCTTGCGAAGGTTGTCCAGAAAAGCAGATTCACTGGTGTATGCATCCAGCAGCACAAAATCCTGCACCCCAACCTTGTCCCGGGCCGTCAGCGCGCCTTCCATGTGCAGACGGATGCGCTTGCGCCTCACTTCTTCTTTCTACGGAAAGCACAACCTTCCTCAGCAACTCACTTATCATGTCATTTTTATCACATGTCTAGTATGGAAATAGCAAGATCCCAGACCCTGGGGATAGCTGAGCGCAGAGATTACATTATGCTTTCTTCATTAAGCATTTATGATCTGGTTAGGGATACAAGTAATGACAGTAAAAGCAGTAACTATAGCACCAGCAGCTGCTGCCAGGGACTCAGCATTCACTGCTTCAGCATGACACTAACCGTTTGACATGTATTATCTCTATTGATCCTCATTCCGACCCTATGACATGCTATTATCATGCCCGTTAGACTTCATCAAACATAAACCTTCTCATCAGAAGACACTGTTTAGAAATAAATCAGCCAGCCACAAGCTGGCAAAAAAAAATGTTCATGAGTTATTTATATACCTGCAAAGAACTTGTATCTAGAATAAAATACTCAGCTTGGTTAAAAGAAAACAAAAACAAAAACAAAAACTCAGATCTAACAGAAACTGGGCAAAAGAATTGAATGGATGCTTCACAAATGAAGATAGACAGATGGTCAATAAGCACATAGAAAAGTCCTCAACATCTTTAGTCATCAGATAAATACACCCTTAGAATCACAATGAGGTGCCACAAGGAGAGTTCAAATGAAAAAGACAACATCAAATATTCTCGAGGATGTAAAACGATGGAACTTTCATACGTTGCTGGCAGGAAGATCAACTGGACGAATCACTGGGGAAAGGTCTGGCAGTTTCTAATGAAGTTAACCAAGCCTCTACCCTTTGTGCAGCAATTCCATTCCGAAGTATTTACACAAGAGGAATGTAGACATAGGTCCACAAAAAACTGGAACATGAAGGTTTACATCAAGTTTATTCATGATGGCCCCAAACTGGAAACAATCCAAGTTCCTATCAACTGGAGAACAGAAGTGGAACATCTATACAATAGAATGGGTAAGCAGTAAAAGAGAAACGGCAGGTGTGCACAATGACACAGACATTATGCCGAGCGAAGGAGCTCAGACACAAAAGACTGCATGCTGTATGATTCCATTTATATGACATTCTAGGACAAGCAAAACTAATCTACAGTGAAAATCACAGCTGTTGCCTGGTTATGGGGGATTGCCTGGCCGAGGACATTTTTGGAGTGATAGAAACATTCCCTAACTTGGGGCAGCTAGGAGTTACCTGGGTGTATCTGTTTGTCAAGATGAATGGCTACAGTGTTGTGCATTTTGATACATGTAAATTCTGTTTTGAAAAAAACCATAAAAATAGTCAGATGGGGCGTGGAGGATCGCCAGTGGATGGAGGTGAAGACGATAACAGAACGGCAGAATGCTCCTAACTGTTGAAGCTGGGTGATGGGTACAGAAGGGATTTATTAATCTGTTCCGTTTCTGTTGTTGTCCAGTCGTGTCCCTGACTCTCTGTGACCCCACAGCCTGCAGCACGCCAGTGTGCATGTGTGAAAATTTCCCTAATGAGACGTTTTAAAAAACTGGATCACCACCAGGTGTCTCCCTACACTAGCCAAATGAAGCTAGAAGGAGTAATCTTGATAATAAGGAGTAATCAAAGGATAAAAATGATGCATTTAGATCAAATAATTTCGGGAGGATCCCCTGGAGTAGGAAATGGTAACCTGCTCCACTATTCTTGCCTGGGAAATCCCATGGACACAGAAGCCTGGTGGGCTACAGTCCATGGGGTCACAAAGAGTCGGACATGACTGAGCCGGCACTCTCTTCATTCTTCATTGGAGTCTGAAGTAATCTCTAGAGCTGCACCCACAAATATTACAGCAGTCCGATCTCTGCATGTGGAGGGTTGCAGAGATTAACAAAGCTTCTTTCTTATTCCGGTCCTGGGGAGGGGAGTGCCAACATGCTTACTGGAGCGAGTCCAGCAGCCAGCCCCTGGGCCTTATGTGGCCCACAGAGATTTGATAAAACCTCATAGATTAAAGAATGTGACAATGATTTTAACTTGCAACGGCCAAAGCACAGGGCATCCATGTCAACCTGGGGTTCCGTTTGCTGCAGAATTTCAGTACTAAAATCTGGATTTCTTTTATCCAGTTTATTTCAAAATATCTTTAGAAGGACATGGACAAGCTAGAGGGTCCTAATGATATTGACAAGAATGGTCAGGGAGATGAATATTGGAGCCAGAGAAAGGATAGTGGAAAAACTGAAGGGTTTCGTCTTGACCAAGGAGACTTTATCACTAAGAAAACATTAATACCACAAACAACCAGACAAGAGGGAAATTAAAGAGTACGAGATCTTTGCTATACCTAAGAAAGAATTCCATCTTTGGGGTGATACAACTAGGAGATACTACAATGCAGACACAAAGAGCAGGATCACAGACTCTGCTGCCCAAAGGGCAGGCACCGCCTGAGTGAAGCTGCAGGCGGCAGGACTCACGCAGACTAGCGAGCGAGTGCCGTCTATGTGCAGCCACTGCTCGGAGTGAGCTGGGCAACACCAGGCAGGGGTGTCCAGCTTGTGCTGCCAAACCCTCCAATTCTTCAAGGAAAGTTTTGAACATAGAATTTTACGGCCAGTTTGCCCTGTAGAATCCCCCACACTCTGGATTTTGTGGATTGCATTCTTATGGAGACCTGTAACATGTTTCTCTCTCTCACGCATTTTCTGAAAACTGCTAGTTTGATGTAGAAGACTTATCAGATGCAGGACTGAGTTATTCAGGCAAAAAGATTTTATAGGCAGTACAGTGTACTCCCAACAGAAGTACATAAGGTCTGGCTGACGTTTTAAGATGTCAGTGCTCTAATACACACGCCTAAATCCAGATTTTCTTGAGAGACTGCCAAGAATGGTAATATTCTAACTCTTTCACTTCTTCATTTATTAGCTGGACTCTTTCTATAAAGAGAAACTTTATCAACTATTTGATTGTCCCAAGGTTCGGTCTGGGGAGAAAAAAGGCAGGATAAACGCTTGCTTTGCCTGTTTTCAGAATGAGTTGGTTCCATAGCATTCTTCAAAGGGGATAATGAGTTTTTAATATTATGGGATTGAAGGTTTACCTGTATTTGATATATTTAAATCCATGGCAATTATTTATTCTTATTGATGCTAAAATTGGCCTCCTTGATAGCTCAGTTGGTAAAGAATCCACCTGCAATGTGAGAGACCTGGGTTCAATTCCTGGGCTGGGAAGATCCCCTGGAGAAGGGAAAGGCTACCCACTCCAATATTCTGGCCTGGAGAATTCCATGGACTGGATAGTCAATGGGGTCGCAAAGAGTCAGACATGACTGAGCGACTTTCACTTCACATGCTAAAATTATCCCACTTTTGGACAGTGGGGTAACCCTTTAAGTGAGGTCTTGAGTCCTTTTGACATGACCTTAACATTCTTTGATAGCTTTCCGTGCTTATCAAAATGCCAAGTTGCTTTTAGGTGTATTTTATATGTTCTCAACCTGGACCTTGAATCTGCCCAAGGAGCTCCGATTTCTTCAATGGGGAGGTGGTAGATACCACAACCAGACGCTAGGGTGCTCACTGTCCCTGGGTTGCTCACTGTTCCTACAGCTTTCCATTACAGACACCGAGAGTATCTTTAAAAAAATTAAATACATGAGTTTATTCTATCAATTTAAATACACAATTAAGGGGTTTGTACTTAAACTTACTTTACTTGTACCTCTTCCCCTTTCTCCTATCTAAAATTCCAGTTCAGTGACATAATTATTCCTTGGCTTTATTGCACAAGTTACACAACAGTCTCAACACAGCAATACTAACACTATCATCAATATGATTACCGAAGCGCATTTGAAATCTTTTCTAAAGAGGTACTTCTCTATTTTTTTGTTCTGTATTTTTTGGTTGTGCTACGGCATGTGGGATCTTAGTCCCCCGATCAAGGATCAAACCCTTGCTTCCTGCATTGGATGTGCAGTCTTGGGCAGCCAGGGAAGTCCAAAAGTTATTTGTCTTCAGGACACCGCTGGGTGGCACAGTGGGTAAGATTCTGCCTGCCAATGAGGGGGCACAGATTTGCTCCCTGGCCTGAGAAGGTACTACAGCCGAGGAGCAGCTAAGCCCACGCATCGCAGCTACCGAAGCCTGCGCGGCTGGAGCCTGTGCTCTGCGGAGAGAGAAGCCCCTGCAATGAGAAGCTCATGCACCCACTCACTGCAACCAGAGAAAACCCACACGAAGCAGCAAGGCCCGGAGCAGCCAAAAATAAACAAAAAATAATTTAAAAAAGTATGTGTCTTCAGAGTACTTCACTGGGTTGGTACAGGCACATTACTGTGCTTTAAGCTCCCTTTAAATAGTTGATTTCCACGTGACTATCTGTACCAGCAATGAGAAACATATTTTGGTTCACTTTTATTGTTTTATTTGGGGAGACTGATTTTGAAATTTTATTATTATGTAAACTATATCTAATGATGCCAAAACCAAAATAAGGCGTATTCAAAGATCTATCTATCATACTTGTCCCTTATACCCTATTACTTTCTTCCTGCTGTAAACAATCATTTCAAAAGCTTTAGAATACTAGAAATTGTTCCTTTTCTTAAATAGAAGCAAATACATGTGAAGATTTGCTTTTCTCCTTTCTTAGGCATATGCTTGCAAACTCAAAATGCTGTTTTTTCACCAGTATTTTCACTGGGAAATCTATCCAGGAGGTCCCTTCAGAGCTGTTTACAACGACATTCCTCATTCCTTTTCAGGGTTGCAAAGTACTCTATTGTATGTATACACTATACAGTTGACCCTTGAACAACACAGGTTTGAATTTTGTGGGTCTACTTATATGCATTTTTTTTAATAGTAAATGCTTTTCAGCAGGACTACAGAATCTGTGATTGGTTGACTGTGCAGAGGATCAACCCTAAGTTATAAATGGATTTTTGACTACACAGAAGGTCAGTACCTCAACCCCCCATGCTTTTCAAAGGTCAACTGTACGATAGTTTATTCAGGAAGTCCAATAGTAAAAGATCTTAACTTACCTCTGTCAGAAATTAACAGAAAACCATGGCAGAGAAATCGGTAGGACAGAGAAAATCTAGACAGAACAATTAGCTAACAGAAGTATGATACTGCACCCAACAGTCATACAGTATGCACTTTGCACACAGAGCATTTATAAAAATTGACCACAACCTAGGCCATAAAGCAAATCTCAGATTTCAGTGGATTGAAATCATGCAAAGCTTAATCTTGATTAAGCTCACTGAATCCAATCAGGTCAACACTTCAACAGAATAGAATCTTCTGAGATGATGAAAATGTTCTGTAGTTTCACTGTTCAACACAGCAGCTGTGAGCTATATGTGGCCTCTGAGCATCTGAAATATGATGGGATGGAGAAACTTAATTTTTAATTTAAATTAACTTAGATTTAAATAACCGCAGGTGGCTAGTGACTAGCATTTAGGCTGCACAGGTCTGGAATCTAATTTCCAGTTCAAAGGAAAACAAAGAATGAGAAACACTAATAAAAAAGGACTTCCATCAGTAGTCACCAAAATTCAAACTAGGAAGCTCTGTGGGACAGACTATCTACTTTCTTCATCATTTGTTGGAGAGCACTGGAAGAGGATCTACATATTAAAAGACGTGAAACAGAAAGATGTAAATCAAAATCACGATAAGCCATCGCTTCAAATCTACTAGGATGGCTACGATCAAATGTCAGGCAATAGCAAGTGTTGGGGAGGAAACAGAAAAATTGGAATCTTTGGATACTGTTGATAGAATATAAAATGGTGCAGTCACTTTGGAACACAGGCTAGCAGTTGCTCAACAGGTTAAATATAGACTTCTTATATGACCCAGCCGTTCTTCTCTTAGGTATATATCCAAGAGAAATGGAATGTCCACGCAAAAACTCAAACAGACATGTTCATAGCAGCATTATTCATAATGGTCCCAAAGTGGAAATAATTCAAATATCCATCAACTGATGAATGAATAAACAAAACGCAGTACACCTATACAGTGGAATATTAGTTGGCAATAAAAAGGGATGAAGTGGGACTTGCCTGTTGGTCCAGTGGTGGAGAATCTGCCTTCCGATGCAGGCGACGCATGCTTGATCCTTGGTTGGGGAATCAAGAACTCACATGCCATGGGGCTGCAAAGTCTGCACATCTCAGTGAAAGATCCTGCATGTCACAGCTAACACATGACTCAGCCAAAAATAAATATTTTTAAAAAACAATAGCAAAAAAGAGAAAGGAATGAAGGACTATGCATATAGGGGTCAACTTTGAAAACACTATGCTAAATGGAAGAAGCCAGTCACAACAGATTGCCAATATGATTCCATTTATATGAAATGTCCAGAATAGGCAAATCTATAGTGATGGAAAGGTAGCTCGTGGTTACCAAGGGCAGGGAGGTTGAGAGACAATGAGAAGTAACTGCTATAGGATAAAAGGTTTCTTTCTTTTTAATATGTACTTTATTTCTTTATTTTTGGCTGCTCATCATGTGGGATCTTAGTTCCTGGACTAGGATCGAACCCATGTCCTCTGTAGTGAAAGTATGGAGTCTTAACCGCTAGACTGCCAGGGCAGCCCTGCTGAGGTCTCTTTTTAATGTGATGACAGTGTTTTAAAATTGATTTTGGTGATAGTTGCACAACTCTATACTAACAAACTTCAGTTGTGTACTTCAGAGGGTGAATTTCCTGAATGGTATGTGAATTAGATTTCAAAACTGTCACAAAATCAAGATCTAAATGTGAAAGGCAAAACTACAAAGTTTTAGAAACAAATGTAAAAGTTATCTTCATGATGATGGGGTAGGGAAAAGTTTCTTCATAATTTATACAAAAGAATATCAATCATAAAGGGAAGGGAAGTGTTTGCTCGCCAAGATCTTCTGTCCATGGGACTCTCCAGGCAAGCATACTGGAGGGGTTTGCCGTTTCCTTCTCCAGGGGATCTTCCCGACCCAGGGATCAAGCCTGGGTTTCCTGCATTTCAGGCAGACTCTTTACCATCTGAGGCACCAGGGAAACTCAGCCATAAAAGGAATAACATGCAACCTTGGCTATATGAAAAATGAGCTTTTGTTCATCAAAAGATATTTAGAAAGTGAAAAGAAAAAGTACAGAGTGAAAAAATAATGCATAAAGAGAATTTGGGGCTTCCCTAGTGGGTGCAGATGGTACAGAATCTGCCTGCAATGCAGGAGACCTGCATTTGACACCTGGGTTGGGAAGATCCCCTGGAGGAGGGCATGGCAACCCACTCCAGTATTCTTGCCTGGAGAATTCCATGGACAGAGGAGCCTTACAGGTCCATGGGATTGCAAAGAGTCGGACATGACTGAGTGACTAACACACACACACAAAGAGAATTTAGGGATGAGTAAAAAAGAAACCCAGCTGACTCAATGACTAGCAGGCATTTTGTTGAAGAATAAAATGGCTAACAAAAATGTTTTAAATGCAAATTTTTACCCCAGTGGAATACAACTGCATACTTAACACACTGGTAAAACTTTTAAAACCTTATAGGATAGCAAAAATGTCAAGCGAGAGAAATTCTCAAACTCTGTGGATAGGAGTGTAAATTGGTATAGCTGCTTAGAAAACAATTCAGCAGAGCCTAGTGAAAGTTGAGGACACATGCCCTGATCTTCCTTCTTCTTGTTTACGTGCAGCGAGGGACAAACATAAGGCGCATGCAGCAGCATTATTTGTAACAAGCTATAACAGGCTTAGTTGTCAGTCGTGTCCAGCTCTTTTTGAACCCATTGACTGCAGCCCACCAGGCTCCTCTGTTCATGAGGATTCTCCAGGCAAGAATACTGGAGCGGGTTGCCATTTTCTTCTCCAGGGGATCTTCCCAATCCAGGGATCAAACCCAGGTCTCTCACATTACAGGTGGATTCTTCACCATCTGAGCCACCAGGGAAAGCCTCAAAACAGGAAAAAAAACCTCAAGTTCTAACAATAATAAAATACATGGCTATCACTACCACATAACGCTATAATCACATCAGACAGTTATTCAGAGCTTTACAGAGCACCATGCACTGCCTTAAGTACTTTTCACATATGGATTCATTTGAAACCTTTCAACAACCCTAGAAGGTAATAGATATTTACTCCCATTTTTCAGATGTGAAAACTGAGGCTCAGAGAGGTTAAATAGCTTGCCACAAGGAGAGTCTAGTTGATAGAGATTCAAATCTAAACCATCCATGCTCTTTTTTACACATTCCAGAAGGACACAAAACACGATTTCAAGAAATGGAAATACATGTCAGATCCTGGGAAAGGAGATTCAAAGATGTTTAACTATTATGTTGTGCACAGTTGTGAAAGTGAATGAAGGACAATTAGACTCATCAACATGACTCGATTGCAAATAAACAACATTGTTCAAAGAAAAGCAAATCACATAAGAATATACACATACGTATGTAGTTTCTATTTTAACCAAGGTCCCAAACAAGTAAAATTAAGCAATATGCTGCTTGAGGATACATTAGCAAGTGATCCAACTCCCAGGAAAACAAAGGATTGTACTTACCTAACACTGGGTAAAAACAATATAGTTATTATTCTTTAGGTTATACATATATGTTCTTCTTCATGGATGTTATTTTGCAATAAAAGTACAAAAAAAACTAGGCCAACCTCATTTAGGTATAGCAATACCAAATTCCTCAATAAGTGATTAGTAAACAGAATTCAATATAACAATAAAGGGACAGTAAAATGTGACCAAGTGGGATTTATTCCAGGAAAGTATATTAGAAAATCTATTAATAATAGACTTATCATATCAGTTGATCAGAAGTGGAAAACTACACATCTTATAGATTCTGAAATGGCACTTGATATAGTTCAACTGTCTTGATAATTACATTTATCAAAAAAAGAACAGAAACCAAAACAAATTTCAGAAGGATCAAAGATTGAAACATCAAAAAAGAAAATTATAAAATATTAGAAGAAAATACAGGTGAAAGGAGGAAGGCCTTTTTAAGTATGATACAAAATTCAGAAGCCAGAGAAGAAAACACTGATCAACTCAACTACAAAGAAAAATTTCAGGCTAGGAGAAGGCAATGGCACCCCACTCCAGTACTCTTGCCTGGAGAACCCCATGGACGGAGGAGCCTGGTGGGCTGCAGTCCATGGGGTTGCTACGAGTCGGACGTGACTGGGCAACTTCCCTTTCACTTTTCACTTTCACGAATTGGAGAAGGAAATGGCAACCCACTCCAGTGTTCTTGCCTGGAGAATCCCAGGGATGGGGGAGCCTGGTGGGCTGCTGTTTATGGGATTGCACAGAGCCGAACACGACTGAAGTGACTTAGCAGGAAGAGCATCATAAGCAGAGTCAAAAGATAAAAACATTTTTTGGGGAAAAAGTGCAATTCACATCTCAGACAAATGACTCATTTCCTTAATATATAAAAGAGCTTCCATAAATCAATAAGAAAAAGTTCAACACCCCTCAACATGCATCGCATCAAAAGTGGGCAAGGGATATAAACAACAATTCACAAAAATGAATACGAAAATTTGTCTTTTAAACATTAGAGAAAGATACTCAAACTCACTCCAAAGAAAAATGCTATTAAAATACCTTGAGATACCACTAAAATACCATTTCTCAGTTCTGGCAATCTGATAGGTAGTTTGAGAACACAGTCTTCATGAAAGTATGGCAAGCAATTACTCACATCTATTACAGGTGAGAGGACACATACATTGTAGAACATCTATGAAATGTAATTTGATAATATATTTTAAAAATCAAGTACACGTTCTTTTATGTAATCATTTCACTTTCTATTGTATATGATCTTACAAACATAAAATTCAAATATTCAGCAATAAGGAAACAGGTAACGGAGCACAATGGAGCTCTACAGAGGTATAGATTCTTCTCAATAGATCGCTACCATGTAATGTGAGGTCATAATATTTCTTTAACAGATTTTTTGTGAGGCTGTGAGGTAGCACCAAATAAATAATAGTTTGCCCTCCAGAAGTAGTAGCTGATAAAAATAACCGTGAATGTAGTATGAAAGGAGTTGAATGAAAGAGGAAACCAAGATGGCGGCTGCATGGGTGTGAGCTTTACGATAATTCATCAAACTGCACATTTACCTGGGCTTCACTGTGGGCGCGGCGGTAAAGAACCCACCTGCCAATGCAGGAGACGCAAGAGATATGGATTCAGTCCCTGGCTCAGGCAGATCCCCCGGAGAAGGAAATGGCAGCCCACCCCAGTATTCTTGCCTGAGAAATCCCACGGACAGAAGAGCCTGGTGGGCTACAGTCCATGGGGTCACAAAGAGTCAAACACGACTGAGTGAGCGTGCATGCACACACTTTTATTTATATAGTTTTCAGTGTGTGGGTTATAGCTCACAATTAAAAACCTGTTGAAAACATCATATCTTAATTGTTTCCTCTCAAGATAAAGAATGTAGGGCAGCAGTGGCTATGAGGAAGTCCACGTTTATTTTCCACTTATTCGCTATAAAATCAGAGCTGAGTCACTGAAAGCCTTGCTTCAGTGAAAATGAGGTTGACTTGTGGAGTCGGCAGGTAAACAGGATAAACCAAAACAGAAAGACTGGGAAGATGGAAGTTATGTTCACATGTCAGAAGGAAGATCAACATTCTGTTGCAGCTTTTAAAAGTATTGATTCTTACATCTGTTTCTCCTCTAACACAGAATCCTGTGGCTGCGTCTCATACCTAAAGCTTAAAAGCCAATGAGGATTTCACGCAGAGTCTTGTAAGCAAGACCCACTTCTGTCAACATCTTTAATGCACAGGTGAGAAATGCTTAGCTTTTTTTTTTTCCTTAGTAGAGTACTTCCATACGATTAATCTCATGGAAAAAAAGTTGAGACTGTGGATGTTTTTGGCTACATCCACGAGGACCAGAGACGTTTTCCGCGGAACAACACATTCACCTTCCACTCCATGAAGGTAGATGACCCAAGAGTTTGGAATGTCCCACCTTCCAGAAACATTTGACCTATGAGCATCAGACATTCACAGCTATTTTTGCCTTCGTCTCCCTAACATTCGTATTAGGAAAATTCCAGGGAGAGAGAGAGACGACCCTGGCTATGGCAGTTGTCTCATTGGCAACAAAGCAGCATTGAAACCCTGAAGTTGACATCTCCACACCAATTCAAGCAGCACAGAAACTCCTGTTAATTTTGTCATAAACCGATTAGAGCTGGTACACAGACCTGAAGATCTCAATGCTTCGACACTGAATAGCCACTCAGATCCCAGCAGTTTCCCCAGTGAAAACCCACTGGGAAATTGTCAGTAAGTTCACCACAACGTGCCATCTGAGATACTCTTCAGTCTCATAATCATCCCCACACACACTCAGGAAAAAATAAAATGATATTTAGTCCAGAGAAAGCGGCAACCACCCATGCCTGGGACCCCCTGCTTGTCCGTATGAAACACACTCCGAGAGTCTGGTAAAGGCAGACCTTCCGGCTGCTGCTGGAGCAGGGCGAGGGGGTGGGGGTGGGGAGAGCCTCTACCCTTTCCCAAATCAAAAGGGGGGAAAGTAAGTGAGAAAATCTCCAGAGTTCAAACATTCCTTTAAACCCCACAACTTTAAATACTAAATGTGTTTCATGGCTGCCATCTTGAAAAACATTAGTTTGCCAAAAGCGGCCTTTGATTCCCATTTGGGATGGAAACGCTGGCAGATAATCCATTGAAACAGGTCCCGCACAAAGGCCCTTTTGCAACAATCGTGGTGCTTGTGAAGGACAACATTTTTGTGCCCAAAATAAAACATTTTAATGCGCTACAATCCATTACACATATAGTCCTCCATTTCCTTTCAGTAATTATTCATTAGAAAACATTTAACGTCACTGTGGATTTCACACTGGGCAGTCTAGACACAAAGAACAAGAGATGGCCCATTTATAAGGGGCTGGGGTCTTCTTTTTAATCTGAGAAACTCCGAGGAGGTGGGGCCCGCAGGACACAACAGGCCGGCTAAATTGTGCGGTTAACGGTCAAAGCCCCCCTGCCTACTTTGACACTCATTTAAAGATGACGGGGAACAAAAGAGATTTGTTCTGTGCAACCCTTTCTTGTTACGCAGTCTACATCGGGCTCCGTGCATGAAACCCGCCCGATATTTTATTCCACCTGCCAGCTCCCTGCCGCCTTCCTCGACTCTCTCCTCTGTTACTTGGCTTTCTCCCACTTTAACACAAAGAGACAGGTAAAGAATATCTGTAAAAGCGGTCCATTCAGCATGTCAGCTTTCATAATACAATTGCCTGTCAGGTCCCCGAGGAGCTATGAGGCGCTCAAACGTCTGGGTTCAGGCCAGAAATCCAGCCCGCGCTTCTGCGGGTTTAGCCGGGCAGCTCCCGGTCACCTCCCACCCTCCCCTAGTGGAGGGCCATCTCCCGGGGCACAGACACAGAAAACCATCTTGAATAACAACAGTCTGAAACATTTGCTCCATCAGCGAGAGACCACATGCCCACTCCCAATGGGCTGCATGTATATTCCTTTCATGCCTATGTTAAAAAAAATGTTAACTGAAAACTCAGACCTGGGGATCTAGAGTCATTGGAAAAGTTGGGGAATATTTTATCTTATAGCCATTGTTTTAAAAAAGGTATGCGACAGAATAGTTTAACAGCAGAGGAATCTTCCCTAAGGTAGTGGGGAAAGATCCTATCTTGAGAGTTTAAGCAGATTAAGATGTATGGGCATATGTACAAATCTAAAAACCTCTAGTTCCATTTCGACTCTGCAAACTGCATGAAGACTATATATCACCTAATGATGCTTCCAGAATACACTGATGAGAAGCCAGTGAGGACAAATAGGCTTGGCTTTCCTAGAGTTTCAAAAATGATTCATGTCATGATACGGCTCTTTTTTTATAGCTGTTTGCATGTTATACCTGCTTTTTATCATTATCCTGATGGGTTAGAGGAAACTGCCTCTGGTTGCAGAGTCAAACGGCAAGAATATGCCAGAGAAAATCAGTGGGTACTTAAAGAGAAAGCAAGATTCGTAATGAAGCCAGTCACAGCAGCTCAGTCAGCTCAACAAAATTCTAAAAAAAATGAAACAGTTATGATGGTCTGTGTCAGAGAACAGCAAACTAGGGCTCGTGGGTCGAACCCAGACAGCTGCCTGCTTTTGACACAACAAAATAATTTTTTTTGAGTCATGAGAAAATTGTATGAAATTCTAATGTCTGTGTCCATTAACATGTATTGGACTACAGCCCTGATTATCGTGTATGTCTATCTGTGACAACTTTCCTGCTATGACAGACTTAAGTAGTTGCCAAGGAAGCGGAATGATCCACAAAATCTAAAATATTTTCTATCTGGCCCTTTATAAAAAAAAAAAATCTCTGATCCCTACTCTATATCCAGTATAGCATACATGTCTCTAGTCCTTAAGATCCAGGCTTCCAAATCAATGGTATTTAAAAACTATAGGCACCAAGAGGGAAAAAAAAAAGTGGAATTTCAAGTATAACCCTTTCCAAATAAATGTTTGATGGTTTATGATGAATCCCTCAAACTTATGGCTGGGCTACTTCTTAATTAAGATATTTATATCCAGCATTGTTAAATGTTGAAAAGCAGGGTCGTTGAGAACGCGAGGTGAGATGGTACCTTTCCAGACCCACTGCTGCTTCTAGCTGCCCAAACACACACAGCAATTTAACTGTGCAAACAGCAGGTAGCAGTATCTCCAGTAGAATGTAATGAGTGTTTGCTCCGTAAACAATGCTTCTAGCTCTCAAGAAAACCATCTGAAGGGTGGTACTCAGTGGCAGCCAAAATTTGAATCAAACATATATCAAGAAAGAAAGCAAGGTCTGATACTTTGATTCAAGGGGGAGTCTCAGCTGTGGAAAGGATAAGGATCAAACTTGAATGATAATAGCATTATCATATTGTACGTTTTTATGCATCCGATTTGCTCAACGGCTGAAATGCGGGACTATCTTTTCTTGTAATGACAAGACTGTCAGCTTTTGATTATTCAACTGTAACCTCTTAATCACTACTGAATGTGTATAATTATGAATATGAGTAAACAGAATAACGCTTCTAAATTACCTTAGGGATTAGATGGTCTCCCGGTAAGAATTAGAACAGTTCAGAGAGTCTTAATTGCCTCATGGGGGTTCCAGGTGGAGAAAGAAATGGCCATGTAACTGCATACATTTTTTTCAGCATAAAGTAGAGGATTAAAAATATCAACTGCAAGGGCTAGATTTCTCTTACTACTTCCCAACAAATAAGTAAACAAATTAGATCAATAAAGACAGCACAAAGATCTTGGATGCTTACTGCATGTTTTCCCCTTCATACACATTCTTTTTTTAATTGAGGTGTAACTGAGATATAGAATTATATTAGCTTCAGGTGTGCAAGGTAATGATTTAATACATTGTGAAATGGTCACCATAAAGTCTAGCTAACAGCCACCGACTTACACAGTTATAAAAATTTTTTCTTTGATGAGAACTTTTAAGATCTCTTTTAGCAACTTTCAAATATAACTGCAATATTCTTAACTATAGAGTGACCATACTGAATATGACATCCCCATAACCTACTTATTTTATAACTGAAAGTCTGTATCTTTTGACCACTTTCCACCATTTCTCCCAGTCTCCAACACTGGCAACCACCAGTCTCTTCTATATCTATGAGCTTGGGTTTTTGCTTGGTTTTGTTTTTCAGATTCAACATGGAAGCGGGGGATAAATTAGGAGTATAGGATTAACAGATTCACACTAATATATATAAATATATATATATACATATACACACAATAAATAAATAAACAAGGATTTTACTGTATAGCATAGGGAACTATATTCAATATCTTATAATAACCTGTAATGAAAAGAATCTGAAAAAAGAATATGTACATATATAACTGAATCACTTTACTGTATACTTGAAACAAACAAAACATTGCACATCAACTATAGTTCAAGAAAAAGAAAGATTGAACATGTCAGTAACATCAGACAGTGTCTGTCTGTCTTTGTCTGACTTATTTCACTTGGCAAAATCCCCTCAAGGTCCATCCATGCTGTCACAAGTGGTGAGATTTCTCTTTTGTGGCTGAATACTATTCCGTTGCATATTTATACCACATTCTCTTTACCCACTAATCTACAGATGGACACTTGGGTAGCTTCCATGTCTTAGCCATTACAAATAAGGCTGCAGGTGACTTCCCTGGTGTTCCAGTGGCTAAGATTCTGCTCTCCCAATGCAGGGGGCCCGGGTTGGATCCCTGGTCAGGGAACTAGATCCCATAGACTGCAATGAAAAAGATCCTGAGTATCACAGCTAAAACCTGGCACAGCCAAATAAATATATAAAAATAAATTTTATTCATTCTCCCCTAAACTCCACATGTATATGTATGGCTGAGTCCCTTTGCTGTTCACCTGAACTACCATGATACAAAATAAGAAGTGTAAAGTTAGAAAAAAAAATTTTAATATATTGAAAAATTAAAAAACTAATATGGGAATATCCACATTACAAAAAGGAAAGTAACATTACAATGAATATGGCAGTACACAGAGCAGCTTTGAATGGAGGATATATATCCTAAAAACTTTTAGCCTTTCCTCAAGTCCATGAAAATTCCTTGAAGTCCCATGTCCCTGAGTTTATGGATGAATTTATGAAAGCAGCATTTTCTTCCCTTAAAGAGAAGCTTATTGGTATTCTCAGCTATCTTTCCCTGGAGAGAAAGAGAGTTCATGGTTTGGGAGCCTTGCAAACACTCAGCAGAAACTAGACATTGACCACGGATTAATACTAAAACCTATTTGGAACAATAAAGTGTGGCCCAGGATTTTCCCAGGGTGCCCCCCACCTCCTCAGTCTTCATTTCTTTGGGGTCAATGAAGAAATTAATAGACATCACAGAATAGACAGCTTTCAGCATAGCTTTTTAAACTATTTGGGGCTTCCTAGGTGGCATAGTGGTAAAGAATCCACCTGCCTAAGCACAAGACTTAAGAGACGGGATCGATCCCTGAACTCGGACGGTCCCCTGGAGGAGGAAATGGCAACCCTCTCCAGTATTCTTGCCTGGACAATTCCATGGACAGAGGCGCCTGGAGGGCTACAGTCCAAAGGGTCACAAAGAGTTGGAAATGAGTGAACAACTGAGCACGTAAGCAATGAGACCCTGCGGTATAGCACAGGGAACTCGAGTCAATTCTTTAGTGACAAAGAGTGGATATATGCATACGTAGAGCCGAGTCTCTTCGCTGTACAGCAGAAACTAACGCAACATCGCAAAGCAACTATACTCCAACAAAAAACAGAAAAAAATAATAAAGTTAAGGAAGGCTGAAGGTAAAGGAAATTATAATTCCCTGGAGGCAACACGCACATGAAAATTGAGAAAGGAAACTCTAAATACTCTGAGGCTGAGAAAAGGATTCACTGAGGGGGGAACAAGAAAGGAAGAGGGGAAGGCTACACATGATTCCTTGGGGACAAACAAACAAGAAATATGCAGCAAATAAAGATCAACATGTGCCATTTTTAAAAAATTTTACTTTTCTGGATCTTGCTACCTTAAAAACAATTGGCTGCGTCAGGTCGTGGCTGCAGCCTGTGAACTCTTGTTTGCGGCACGTGGGCGCTAGTTCCCTGACCGGGATGGAACCTGAGCCCTCCGCATTGGCAGAGGTGTATCTTAGCCTCTGGACCATCAGAGAAATCCTTCGGTTTCGCTAGTAACACTGTATGATTTCTGGGAATTCCTTGACAGTCCAGTGGTTAGGGGGACTTTCCAGGTGGCTAAGTGGGTAAAGAATCCGTCTGCAATGCAGGAGACAGGAGATGCGGGTTTGATCCCTGGGTCAGGAAGATCCCCTGGAGAAGGGCATGGTAACCCACTCCATTATTGTCACCTGGAGAATCCCATGGGCAGAGAAGCCTGGCGGGCTACGGTCCATGGAGTCGTGACGAATCGTCCAAGACCGCAGTGACCGAGCGCGGATGCGTGTGCACACCTCGGTTAGGACTCAGCACTTCCAGGGGAGGAGCCTGGCTCAACACCTGCTTGCTGTTGGACCCTCAAGCTGTGCAGGGCAGCCAAAAGGGAAACGAGAAATTCGGAATGGCTTCTGATGTGAAAAAGGAGGGGAAAAAAAGTATGAAAAGTATGCTGACTAAATAGGCAACTATTAAAAGCCTCCCATAAATATAGCTCTTTTAAAACACTCTTTTTTCTGGTATCTGACTATAAAAGAATTACACATACATTTTAGACATTCTGGGAAAACATGATAAGGAGAATAAAAATTATCCAAAATCCCACCACTCAGAAATTACCACTGTTTTCCTTTTGAAATATTCCTTCTAATCTTTCCCACCCCTGTGTGTACGTGTACATAAAAATACTGGGATACTGTTTTATTTGTGATTTGGTATCATTTTTCTAAAATAACGTGATTAATCTTCATAAATTTGAATGACACTGTAACATATCATGTAGTGTAAAATGACCTGAGAGGCTGTCCTGGTGGTCCACTGGTTAAGAATCCACCTGCCAAAGCAGGGCACACGGGTTTGATCCCTGGTTCGGGAGGATCCCACGTGCCGCAGGGCAACTAAGCCCGTGTGCTTCAACTAGTGAAGCCTTCGAGCCCAGAGCCCGTGCCCTGGAAACACAGGAAGTCATTGCAACAAGAAGCCGGTGTACCGTAACCAAGAGGAGCCCTCTCGTTGCAACTAGAGAAAGCCCGAGTGCTGCTATAATTAATCAATTAATTAAAAAAAATCTTTTGGAATTGAAATGTGCAGAATTACACGGTTAGAAATCAAAGTTCAGGTAATTCAGTTAATTTGCTAGCAAGTTCTATGGACGCCAATGTTTTATTTTAAGCCTTATGACCAAGTACCCCTGATATGAAAATATTAGTATTGAGAACTAGAATTATTTTCATCAATACATGTCATCTTTGAAAGACTCCATTAAAAGTAGAATTCTGAGCACAGCCAGACTTTTGTGATAACAAAGAACCTAGCACTGAAAACAGAAAAAATCCTACATCTTCTCAACTGTATTGAAAGCCTCTTCTGCTAGTAAAACTTAAATTCTGAAACAAGGAAAGAGAGCTAGTCTCATCTGACAGAATCCTGAATATCTAGAAAATCATACAGGAGAGGAAACAGTTTTATTTTGTCTAAATGACAGTGATGGAAAAACAGCATAATTGGAACCAACTTCTCTGACCAGCATAGACTCGTGTGTTTTAGATTCAAGCAGAGACAATTTTATAGAACCTGCTGAAACTATTGGAAATATTGATCCTAGAATCTGTATTGTCAATTTAAGAAGCAAACTATCACATTGCAAATTTGAGTGATCCTATTAAATAGGAATATGAGTGCAGTCAAAATAATCATAATTATGGAGTTTTCTTTTTTTTTTTTGATTTTTAAAAGGTTTTTTTGGTTTTTTTTTTTTTTTTTTTTTTTTTTTGGCCACGCCATGCACCATGCAGGATCTTAATTCCCTGTTCAGGGACTGAACTTGCACGCCCTGAAGCAGAAGCTGAGTCTTAACAGATGGACTACTAGAGAAGTCTCTTATTTTTCCAAAGAGCACAGCAGTTGATTAATTGGCAAATATTTTCTGAGCATCTACTGTGTGCAAAGCAGTATGAGAGGCATCTGGCCCCCAGGCACTCACGACCTCTAGAGAAATAAAACGCAATCACAGGAGCAGGGAATGAGCCAACAGACCTGGAGTCAGTGGCTAAGCTTCCTGATGACTTTTCTCTGAACTTTGTCAAAAATGGGTAACTAGAAAGTTACTTAAAATAGTGTCATTAAGTTTCTGCCGTCAAACTCTGTTTGATACTGTTTTTCTTCAAGATTTCAGGATAAAATATTTTATTTTGTTAGTCAAAAGATAAGGTAAGATAATGGGAGGTGACTGGAGGGAAAGCATTCGTAAGAGTTTTTAATAGCAGTGATGTGAAAACACACAGCCTGGCTTAGATGCTGGTTTGCTTTAAAAATAAGTCACTATACACATACCTGTGGCTGATTCATGTTGAGGTTTGACAGAAAACAACACAATTCTGTAAAGCAATTATCCTTCAATTAAAAAATAAATTTTAGAAAATAAGTCATACCAAAGTTAGTGGGCAAGATGAAATTACTTGAAATGAGATCTAAGAGGCGGCTTGAGCTCCCCCATCGAGGATGGAACTTGCGTGGAGTTCAGGAAGCCTGCAGGAACTCCTTCGGAGGAGGTGAAGTGTCTTAACCTCTGGGCCTCCCGGGAGGTCCCCAAAAGGAATGCGCTTGATTGTGAGGGTTGGTCCATGGATCAACAAATGTGATAAAGTGGCACAGAACTACACCTGCACACCGTACCATGTCGTTTGTCCTGGTCTAAATATTGTACCAGGTAAGACATCACCACAGAGGGACACTGGGTGAACGGTCCATGGGACCCTCTTTGGACAATTTCTGCAACATTTAATAAGCTTATATTTTAAAAAGTTAAAGAATTACTTATTGCATTTCAACTCCTGGATGTGTCATAAAGACCCTTACTCCTTGGAAGAAAAGCTATGACAAACCTAGACAGCTTATTAAAATGTAGAGACGTCACTTTGCCAGCAAAGGTCTGTCTCGTCAAAGCTATGGTTTTTCTAATGGTCACGTATGCTCGTCAGAGTTGGACCATAAAGAAGGCTGAGTGCCAAGAACTGATGCCTTTGAAGTGCGGTGTTAGAGAAGACTCTTGAGAGTCCCTTGGACAGCAAGGAGACCAAATCAGTCCATCCTAAATGAAACCAACCCTGACTATTCACTGGAAGGACTGGCGCTGAAGCTGAAGCTCCAATACTTTGGCCACTGGATGCAAAGAGCTGATTCATTGGGAAAGACCCTGATGCTGGGAAAGGCAGGGCAGGAGAAGAGGGCGCCAGAAGATGAGATAGTCGGATGGTATCACTGACTCAATGGACATGAGTTTGATCGAACTCCAGGAGACAGTAAAGGACAGGGAAGCTGGGCATGCTGCAGTTCCTGGGGTCGCAAAGAGTTGGACACGACTTAGCGACTAAACGACAACAAAGGCACGAAAATTATAAAGTCTCAAAATATATTTGAACTCATGGCAAGGTGCTTATCTGAAACACGGTGAAACCATCCTCTATAAACATGAATGTAAATCTTGAGTCTCTTCCTTATTATCTGACAGGAGAGCTTTCTGATTTCCGACCAAGTTCCCCACAACTCAGTTAACTTGGAGGAAAAAGGCAGCTGACCAGATGATTTGCATAAAGTGAGTGATACCCAATTAAGTGGCAGGAAGCGAGTGGTCAGTTACCATCAGCGTCATTATTCAAGTAGTTCTTCACTGTGCTTCACTCATCAAACCAAGCTCCCCCTGAGGTAATTTCTAAATGGCTCCATCTCTAATATTTCCAAAAAGGCTTCAACTTTTCATTTTAAAATATTATAGACTCATAAGAAGTTACAACAATAATACAGAGATATCCCATGTAACTTTTACCCAAGTCCTCCCAAAGTAATTTAACTTTAGTACTAGAAAATTGACATTGGGACAACCTTCAGGTTTTATTTGGGGTTTTTACTTGCACTCATGTGTGTGCAGTTCTGTGTAATCTTATCACATGTATGTAACCACCATGACAATCTAGACACAGAATTGCTCCATTATCCATAAAGATATGCGACTCTGTACAGTCATACCAAACATCCTCTAACTCCTGGCAATGAGGAGTCTGTTTTCCGTCTCTGTAATCATGTCATCTCAAAAGTTATTTGAAGACATGCAGTATATAACCTTTTGACGTCTTTTTTCACTCAGCATGATGCCTTTGAAATCCATCCAAGATGTTAGATCAACAGTTTGCTCTTTTTAAAAAATTTTTATTATGGAGCAGTATTCCATTCCAATCGTGGTTTACCAAGGGAATCTGAGAATCAATTCAGCATTTAAGGAAGGAAAGCTTCCTTCATGAAAAGAAATATATATATATATATATATATATAATAAAACTATGGGTTGGCTAAAAAGTTCATTTGGATTCTCTATAAGATGTTACCGAAAAGCTCAAATGAGCTTTTTGGCCAACCCAATTCATGTAGATACATCTGCATGAATTTCTATGTAAATTTCACGTGGCCATGACAATAGAAAGGGCCACACATGACCTTGCTTGAGGACAGCCTGCCTGTGTCCTTTCCTCTGCAGGACCCTGATCCATAGTGAACATTCCTCTCCACCAATCGATCAAATTATTTCGCCCAGCGAATCATGCTTCCTAGAGTTCTTATTTTGAGATCTAATGCAGGAATGGCAGGTAAAACTAGGACCTCTGGGCATTCAAATACGTTTTCGGTAAAGGACTGTGCATTTGTAGTTCTCAGTTGCCAGGGCGACAGTATTAGGTGCTATAGAAATGGACCACGGACTGAATGGCTCGATGACAGGCGGTATCTAGAGTTTCTTCATTGTGCGGGAGGACTCTGCGGCCAGCTACTGAATTATTCTAACTCATATAGAAACATTTCTGTAACCTTTGTGGCTGTCTAGAGAAGGAGAAATAATCTTTTGACAAATAATATTTTTGATAGACAATATATACGATGGTTGTACCAAAAAAAAAAAAAAAAGTGAAGGGACCAGGAAAAAAAATTGTCTTTCTAGATCTTACACCTTTAATTAATTCCTAGGAAAAAGCAATAGGTCTGACACTCAAATTCTGTCTTCCAGTACCCCCAGAGAATTTTTTTCATGGTGTACAGGCCTACAAAAATACTTCAGTTCTCGTTTTCTGAAGGTGATTTTTACCTGAGATAATTTGACATTACCACATCTAAGAGTAAACACAATACATAAAAAGAAAATTTACAAGAAGTCTTACACCTAAAGGCCAAAATTACCTACAATTTTCTTCATTATTAGGTCACCATCTATTATTTAAGGTTCTACCTGGGCCACTCAACACAGTAGCCACTGGCCACATGTAGCTTTTAGGATAAAGTCAAATTTAAAACTTAGCTCTTCAGTCACACTGGCCACATCGCAAGCATTGAACTGATAACTCACTGGACATTGAGAATATAGACCATTTCATCATGACACTACATCAGATTGACAGCTCTGCTCTGAACCAATTTGAAAGGAATTTGTAACACCCTACACTCCAGTCCTTAATGATCACACCTCCCCCAGCCAGCAAAAGGGGGCATCCAACTGGGTCACCTTAAATGAAATTTTCACCAATTTCAGAATCTTATCCATGAGCCTCTTCCCATGCCTATCAGAAGCCCAGGTATTATTGCATTTCAGCGGCTCCAGGTAGAGGATGCCACCTCCGAGTCCCATTACCTTGGATCCCATCCTGCTTGGAAAAGACCGGATTGTTAGCAATTATTCCACTTGAGCCATTCAAAGCCTGCTTCCCAGTGGTGTGTGCTTCTTCAGTGTGTGATGCTGGATAGCAACATAGAGGTGATTCTGCCTCGATGGGCGGAGCAGCATTCATAATTTATCACTGCATCCTATGGCCACCCACCTGTGGGCACACGGGGCTGCTGGGGAGTGATAAGAACTGGAAACCGGACCTCCTTCGAGATTACGTTACAGCTATGCTGATCTCTGATTAGTCACTTACATTCCTGACAGGTCACCATCAGGTCCCAGATGAGCTCTGCTTAAAAAGAGAAAAAAAGTAAAAATTCTCTCGACTTGATCCAGCTCAGCAAAACTCTTGGAACTCCGTCTTGACTCCCTTTGGAAAACTTTGCATCCTCCAACTTCAGGGAAGCAAGTCGACAGGGTGACTTTGAGATCCAGAATATGGAGATGCTGGCTATCCCAAGATTTTTTCTATTTTCATTTTATTAATTTTCAGAAGTAAATAGAAGGCACGTGTGCCTCATTAAAAAAAATTATAATGTTCAGATATCTATGAAACAGAAACAGGCTCAAGGACACAGAGAACAGACTTCTGGTTGCCAAGGGGGAGGGAGTCGAGAAGGGAAGGATCGGGAGTTTGGGGTTAGCAGATGCACTATTACATATGGTTTGCTCAGTGTAGCAGGGTCAGGACTAGGGTGTGTAAGTGTCTCATGGTGCACAATTTAAGAGGGTGTCAAAAAAAACTCAGTAATTGCTTCAATCAGCTTGGGCCATCATAACAAAATACCACAGGCTAGGTGGCTTCAACAGCAGAAATTCACCTTCACCGTCTCTCCACTTTTTACTCTGTGAGTGTGCATGCTAGGTCATTTCAGTCATGCCCAACTCTTTGCGACCCTATGGACTGTATCCTGCCAGGCTCCTCTGTCCACGGGATTTCCCAGGCAAAAATACAGGAGTGGGTTGCCATGCTCTCCTCCAAGGGATCTTCCCAGCCCAGGGGTCGGATCCACATCTCTGTGTTTCCTGCACTGGTAGGTGGGTTCTTTATCCCTAGCAGCACCTGGGAAGCCCCCTTTTCACTTTTTATTCTATCTAGGTCCTCAAAGGATTGGGTGATGCCCATCCACGTTACTGAGGGCTCAGTGGTAAAGAATCTGACTGCCAATGTAGAAGAGGCAAGTTCGATCCTTCCTATCAGAAGCCCAGGTATTATTGCATTTCAGCGGCTCCAGGTAGAGGATGCCACCTCCGAGTCCCATTACCTTGGATCCCATCCTGCTTGGAAAAGACCGGATTGTTAGCAATTATTCCACTTGAGCCATTCAAAGCCTGCTTCCCAGTGGTGTGTGCTTCTTCAGTGTGTGATGCTGGATAGCAACATAGAGGTGATTCTGCCTCGATGGGCGGAGCAGCATTCATAATTTATCACTGCATCCTATGGCCACCCACCTGTGGGCACACGGGGCTGCTGGGGAGTGATAAGAACTGGAAACCGGACCTCCTTCGAGATTACGTTACAGCTATTGCTGATCTCTGATTAGTCACTTACATTCCTGACAGGTCACCATCAGGTCCCAGATGAGCTCTGCTTAAAAAGAGAAAAAAAGTAAAAATTCTCTCGACTTGATCCAGCTCAGCAAAACTCTTGGAACTCCGTCTTGACTCCCTTTGGAAAACTTTGCATCCTCCAACTTCAGGGAAGCAAGTCGACAGGGTGACTTTGAGATCCAGAATATGGAGATGCTGGCTATCCCAAGATTTTTTCTATTTTCATTTTATTAATTTTCAGAAGTAAATAGAAGGCACGTGTGCCTCATTAAAAAAAATTATAATGTTCAGATATCTATGAAACAGAAACAGGCTCAAGGACACAGAGAACAGACTTCTGGTTGCCAAGGGGGAGGGAGTCGAGAAGGGAAGGATCGGGAGTTTGGGGTTAGCAGATGCACTATTACATATGGTTTGCTCAGTGTAGCAGGGTCAGGACTAGGGTGTGTAAGTGTCTCATGGTGCACAATTTAAGAGGGTGTCAAAAAAAACTCAGTAATTGCTTCAATCAGCTTGGGCCATCATAACAAAATACCACAGGCTAGGTGGCTTCAACAGCAGAAATTCACCTTCACCGTCTCTCCACTTTTTACTCTGTGAGTGTGCATGCTAGGTCATTTCAGTCATGCCCAACTCTTTGCGACCCTATGGACTGTATCCTGCCAGGCTCCTCTGTCCACGGGATTTCCCAGGCAAAAATACAGGAGTGGGTTGCCATGCTCTCCTCCAAGGGATCTTCCCAGCCCAGGGGTCGGATCCACATCTCTGTGTTTCCTGCACTGGTAGGTGGGTTCTTTATCCCTAGCAGCACCTGGGAAGCCCCCTTTTCACTTTTTATTCTATCTAGGTCCTCAAAGGATTGGGTGATGCCCATCCACGTTACTGAGGGCTCAGTGGTAAAGAATCTGACTGCCAATGTAGAAGAGGCAAGTTCGATCCTTGGGTCAGGAAGATCCCTTGGAGGAGGAAATGGCAACCCACTCCAGTGTTCTTGCCTGGAGAATCCCATGGACAGAGGAGCCTGGCGGGTTACAGTCCATGGGGTCGCAAAGAGTCAGACATGACCTAGCAATTAAACAACAACAACCAATTCAAATACTATTCTCTTCTGGAAACACTCTAACAGACCCAGGAATTACATTTACCACATACCTGGGCATCCCTTAGCCCTGACAAGTTGACACATAAAATTAACCATCACCCCTGATAAGAATTTTCTCAAATATGAATAACTTAATTTTGCAGAGTAGTAAATATATATTTGAGAATCCAAGTAACTTGCCAAGGTCAAGGTCACACAGCTTGTAAGTGGTGACACAGTGGACTTGCAAGCCAGTATCCTTAACCACTGTGGCTGATGCTAGGAAAAGGTACCCAGTTCTCATTTAGCAGGTTCTAGCATAATCAGAGCAAAAACCCTCTCATCATTTCTTTTTCTATTCTATTCTGGTGCCCTTGGGCTACATTTAAGGGGTGGCACCAGCATTTTACAACCGTCTTAGTAAATACGGAATCAAGCTAGAATCCTCGGTGGGCCCTGATTCCAGGGGGAAATTTTGTTGAGGTGCGGAACATCTTCCAACAGACTGCATATTGACAGAAAGCAGGAAAACTATTGCAAAAGCCGGAAGTTCACTCAGGTTTTTCCATAAGATGTTATGGAAAGGAACTTTTTGGCCAACTCAATAATTATACAGTGGAGAAATCAGATCAGCACCTCTGCTGGGTGACAAAAGTTAGCATCATCAACAAGGAGCAAACGAACATCGTAAACCTTCAGATTTGATTCCCTGAGAAAGCAACATCACCTCTGCAATAACATGGACCAGAACGTACAACAGGAATCGAATAGCCAGGAAAGATGAGCCAAACACACAAGATGAACAAGGGTCTATTAATCAAACAGGGTGAGAGGGACTGTATTCTTCCTAAATGTCAATGTTAACCAAAACCAGGCAAGGCTGCGAAAAAGTTCCAGATTAAAGAAAGCTAAAGAGACCTGACAACTAACTAAACACGAAATCTGACTGTCGATTAAATCCTGCACTGGAGAGGAAAAGATGATAGAAAGAAATCATTTCAGGACTTCCCCGGTGGGCCAGCGGCTGGGACCCTGCGCTCCCAATGCAGGGGGCCCAGGGTCACTCGCTGGTCAGGGAACTAAGGTCTCACATGCTGCAACCAAGAGTGCATGAAAGTGAAAGTCGCTCAGTCGTGTGTGACTCTTTGCGACCCCATGGACTATACAGTCCATGGAATTCTCCAGGCCAGAATACTGGAGTGGGTAGCCTTTCCCTTCTCCAGGGGATCTTCCCAACCCAGGGATCGAACCCAGGTCTCCCGCATTGTAGGCGGATTTTTTACCTGCTGAGCTACCAGGGAAGACCCAAGAGTTCCCACACACTGCAACAAATATGGAAGATCCTGCATGCTACAATTAAGACCCAGCGTAGCCAAATGAATAAATATTTAAAAATAAAAGAAAATGACTTTGAAGTAAAGAGAGCACCAAGGATAAAGCAAATGGGATGAACTTCCCCCAATAAGGGAATCTGGGTGAAGGGTGTATGGGTCTCCTTTGCACTGTCCTTATTCTTGTACGTAAGTTTCAACATTAAGAAGAAAAAGAAAAAGGCGACATAAAACCATTCTTCCTTTTGACTCTAGGTTTGGTTTTAGTATGTTTCTGATAATTATAAGGCTGATTATATTGGTCGTATTCCTAAAGAAATTCCTCAAGACCCCTTTAGTGTTCTGGCCACTGAATTCCATTGTGGGGAATGAAATTCAGTCCCATACATTCAGTTCCCTACATATGCCTTGAGCAATTCTTGGGACACCAGTTGTGTGTCCTGCAATTCAACTTCATGCTGACACCATCTACCCACAAGTAACGTCAAATCCCATAGGTTAGGGGTTCAGTCCTATAAAACTGCCCACCCCCAGCCCCCAATGCTGATACCAGTCCAAGTCCAGGTTGTTACCTGTACTTCTAGCCAACTAGCTATAAACTGGAGGTTCCTACAACCCCCTCCTGAGGTTCAGTTAACTCGCTAGTGTGGCTCACAGAATTCAGAGAAACCTATTATGTACTAGATCACTGGTTCATTATAAAATAACATAACTCAGGGAACAGCCAGATAAAAGGGCATGGTATGTGGGAAGGCAGCATGGCGTGCCACGTCCCCTCTCTCCAAATCTCCACACAATCTTCCTTAATTGTGCCAATTAAGGAAGGCTGCTCACCACTCAGTTCTACAATAATTAAGTCACTAGTCCCTGTAGTTGTTGCCTTTCAACACACCCTGGAAGGAATTCAGGTGGAGATCAGGAATGAGGCATTCTGTGCTCTGGGAAAACTGACAAAACACACCTCCAGTTAGATATTTTCAGGAGAAAGTTCGTATGTTCCTGAATTTCATACTTAGACAAGCACTAAAACCATTAATCAAGATATCTGTTCCTTGTGACTTTCCACTGGACATAGGCTTGAGTTCAGTATTCTTAGCTGAAATCACACATGTACTGATGTCCCCTTATACCTCTTTGGAATAGTTTCTCAGAGGCTCTGAAAGGCTGCCTCCCAGGCTAGAGTCTTCTTTCAGTAAAGACACTGAATATACTCTACTCATAGCTTTTACATTGTTCCTTTCCCCCCAAGTTGACAATTGATTAAATCCTTAGCCTTCACAGAATTCAGAGAAACCTATTATGTACTAGATCACTGGTTCATTATAAAATAACATAACTCAGGGAACAGCCAGATAAAAGGGCATGGTATGTGGGAAGGCAGCATGGCGTGCCACGTCCCCTCTCTCCAAATCTCCACACAATCTTCCTTAATTGTGCCAATTAAGGAAGGCTGCTCACCACTCAGTTCTACAATAATTAAGTCACTAGTCCCTGTAGTTGTTGCCTTTCAACACACCCTGGAAGGAATTCAGGGTGGAGATCAGGAATGAGGCATTCTGTGCTCTGGGAAAACTGACAAAACACACCTCCAGTTAGATATTTTCAGGAGAAAGTTCGTATGTTCCTGAATTTCATACTTAGACAAGCACTAAAACCATTAATCAAGATATCTGTTCCTTGTGACTTTCCACTGGACATAGGCTTGAGTTCAGTATTCTTAGCTGAAATCACACATGTACTGATGTCCCCTTATACCTCTTTGGAATAGTTTCTCAGAGGCTCTGAAAGGCTGCCTCCCAGGCTAGAGTCTTCTTTCAGTAAAGACACTGAATATACTCTACTCATAGCTTTTACATTGTTCCTTTCCCCCCAAGTTGACAATTGATTAAATCCTTAGCCAATGGAGACTGATTTAGCTTCAGTTCAGTTCAGTTGCTCAATTGTGTCCAGCTCTTTGCAACCCCATGGACTGCAGCACACCAGGCTTCCCTGTCCATCACCACCTACTGGAGCTTACTTAAATTCAGGTTCATTGAGTCGGTCATGCCATCCAACCATCTCATCCTCTGTCATCCCTTTCTCCTCCCACCTTCAATCTTTCCCAGCATCAGGGTCTTTTCCAATGAATCAGTTCTTCACATCAGGTGGCCAAAGTATGGAAGTTTCAGCTTCAGCATCATTCCTTCCAAAGAATATTCGGACTGATTTCCTTTAGCTTTGACTGGTTGGATCTCCTTGCTGTCCAAGGGACTCTCAAGAGTTTTCTCCAACACCACAGTTCAAAAGCATCAATTCTTCAGTGCTCAGCTTTCTTTATAGTCCAACCCTCACATTCATACATGACTACTGGAAAAACCATAGCTTTGACTAGATTGAAATTTGTTGGCAAAGTAATGTCTCTGCTTTTTAATATGCTGCCTATTCAGTTTACCAGCCCCTCTTCTGTCCCTAGAGAAGGAAGGTGGGTGCAACCAGCCCCATCCACAGGTTCATCTCCAAATGCACCTCATTAACATAAAAATATGCTTTCTCTCACTTATAACACTTAGGAAATTCCAAGGATTTGTGAGCCAGGAACCATGGATGAAGACCAAATATATATATTTCTTATAAATCAAAATACCACATCCAAATTGTTTTAACTAGTTAACTTTCTTTGTACTTTTCTTTGTTGGCAAAACAAAATAAAAAACAAAAAAAAGTTCCTCCTCCTTCCTACCCACTCCGAACAGGCAAAATTATATCTGAAACTTACTTCTTATCCAAATGTTCTTGCTTGTCTCCTGGCCTTCACAGTAACCAGTGCAGTACCAGGCACAGAAGTACCTCAAGATACCACCTGGTAGACTCAAAATTCTCTAAATCTAAGGTATGAGTAACATCTGGAAGTAGGATATGATCAACAAAGAACCTCAAAGAACCTAGTCACACTGTGTGGGAACAGTGACAGACTTTATTTTGGGGGGCTCCAAAGTCACTGCAGATGGTGACTGCAGCCACGAAATTAAAAGACACTTACTCCTTGGAAGGAAAGTTATGACCAACCTAGACAGCATATTAAAAAGCAGAGACGTGACTTTGCCGACAAAGCTCCATCTACTCAAGGCTACGGTTTTTCCAGTGGTCATGTATGGATGTGAG